>JADBHU010000428.1:0-49462 GCA_017140155.1 Fusarium devonianum | reverse complement strand
GTGTGGGTGTGGGTGTTGGTGCGCGAGGGGAGGTGCGAGGTGCAGAAGGATGGAAGTTTAGAGTGGGCAAGTGGCGGAGACGAAGGCGGGAATGTAATGGGGCGGATGGCCCGGTGTCGTGCCGTTCCCAGGGAGCCGGCCCCAGCTCGCACAGAGAAACCCAGCTCCTAGTTAGCACCCAGCAGGTAACGTGCCGCACAAGGGGTGTGATAAACGGTAGGGGGGAGAAAGAGGCGGCGGGTTTCTAGAGAGGGGAGGCAGGCATGAAGGTGAAGGAAGCCAAAGGATCAGGGCCAGGGGGTCGCTGGCGTCAAAGTAAAGGGCCAGAGACGGGACGGGAGATGAAGCGACCGAACGGACCAGCACCTACCAGGTAATCAACAGTAGTATCAGCTACTAGCAGTAAGGGATTGAGAGCCTTGAGAGCAGGAACAAGGGCTGTCGGGGTCCAAGCCTCGAGGCAGGGCGTGAGAGCGGTTGGGCTTGGTAAGATACGAGGTTGCGGATTTAGAAAGGTTCGAGGTGAGCGGATGATGGCTGTTGATAAAAAATCCCGTAGCAGAGGAAGAGGCTTCTTTGTGCGGAGCTGGAGATGTTGACGGCGCGCAAGGCTGTCGCCTCCGGGGTCTAGACGTGCCGCCGTCCGTCGTATCGGGCTCTGGGTCCCAAAGCTGAGCCTCCTCTCTCGTCTGGCCTCTGCAGGGCGGGACGGAAGCCAAAAGATGGGGATTTGGCGTCGAGACAGGCGTATGCGCAGGCAAGGCGTGAGTCAACTCCGCAAAGTCAACCAAGGAGGATCAGAGAACTGTCTATACAAAAGCAGTGTTAGACTTTTCTGCTAGCTAGAATGTCCGTGGACCACAGCTCAACGGGGACGGCGCCTCCCTCCCTCGCGTGTCTTGTCTTTGTTTGTCTTGTCTCTGTCTCGACCTGCTGGTCGAGTCCTGCTTTTGAGTAAGCGTTTGTCGTTTTGTTGCTCTCGTGTCTTGTTCTGCCCGAGTCTGGCCTCTAATGGAAGAAAACTCCTCGGCTTGCTTCGTTTGAGCGGCTTGCCGATCTTGGCCGGCCTTGTCTGACTTGCTGTTTGTGCTTGGTGGCTTGTTCAGGTCACTCATGCTCAAGCTTCACACCGCAACCCCATGCATTGGTGTCGGGAACAGCCCGCTCCCGCATGACTGGTCTTGCGACGCAGGAGAAAGTATATCCAAATGTGTGGTGAAGCAGATGCAAAGACAAAAATTCAAAAATTGGCATAAGGCTTTGAATTCGGGTCCGCCAGACAGAAGCATAACAGTACTCGGGGCAAAAGGCACGACAAGACAAGGTTTAATTCCCGTCACCGTGAGGGTCAAAGTGCCCCAAAGGTTCGCTCGCCGCTCGCCGCTCGCCGGCCGCCGGCTCGGTCAGCAGCACTCGTGCCGCCAGTGGCTGACCAGTTGCAAGTTGGTGTCTCTCAAGACGACAGGAGAGACGAAGACCCAGGGAGGGCACCAGAGGAGCTGGCATGGTGTCCAAAAGAACCGCGACAGAGACATACCTAGTTTTGGCAGAGAGGAATAGTGTACCCTTTCTGCGGAAGGAGAGACAGGAGAAAGTATGTGAATGAACGAATGAGGGCGGTAGAGGGGGAAGAAAAGGCGAAGAAATGAAGAGCGCGGACTGTGGGGAGAGGGGTGTGAGCTGCGGCGCCTCGAGTCGCTGTTGTTGGCCGTGTGGGAGGATTTGGCATGCGTCCGTCCCAGCGGTATGGGAGAGCTATGTCAAGGTCAGGCCAGGCCAGACAAGCCCACAGGTCCAGCAGCCTGGTGCAGTGGGTGTGCAGCGGACGTATCCCCCATGGCAGTGCCAGGTACTGGGGTGCTGCGTGCTGCGGCTGCGTGTTGGGTGCGAGCACGGTGTGTATCAGCTGCCTTGCCGGTGATAATCCACGTTTCTGCTTCTGCTTACAGGTGGTGCTGGCTGCTTCTTCTCCCACCCGCCTCACAACAACCGCTAGCCATGGAGTAGACGCTCGGTTGTGGCAGAACTAGCGGTACCTTACATCAATCGAGAAAAACATGGCGGCGGAGGCGGCGGCGACACGGGCGACGGTGGGGACCATCAGGGAGACGCCGACCGAGTCCAGCTGGATGGACTGAATCCTCGCATTCCCTCCAGCCTCTGTACCCAGTCCGAGTGTTGGTGCGTCAGAGCTTCGAGTACAACGTATACATACGGACACAGTAGGCCCTTTTTTCTTCCTTAAAACACGCGCCGGGTCCGCTAGCAAGCGACATGTCCATTCCCAGTTTTTCAAGGGTGGATGGGTTCACCCGAGTACAGTGCGCGTGTGTGCGTGCTGTGGGCCTGGCTTTGACCATGGAAGACAAACAAACAAGCTGTGTGCGTGTGTGTGTGTGCGAATAGATGCTCGTAAAGCAAAGGCAGACGGGAATTGCAAAGCACTACGGAGCAGTCCAAAGGCTGAATAACTGGGACGGGACAGGCAGTGTCGTCTCGAACCTAGAAGTGGCCGAACCTATCACAGCATGACCCTAAACTCAGACTCAGCCTTGACGAGAGATGGCGTGTTCATAACTGATTCTCGAGGTAACAAGCAAAGTTGAGGATGCCGCAGGCATCAAAGCTTCCGTCGTCGACGGTCAAGATGCGCAAGCCCGACTCCTCAATCCGAAGTTTGCAACATCGCCCAATCAATGCCCTGCCGCCGCTGCTGGGTATTCCTCAACAGCTCTTCTTCGGGCTGTGATAGACAAGACAGGGCTTTCAAAAGCAGATGCTGCCGGGACGTTGCACTGCGGGCGGGCGCTGGGGTTTCTAGAGCCCTGAGCCTTGGGCCGCTGCGTGGTCTGGGGTCCCACGCTTGTTCCCGACGGCGGGTTGCAGAGGCGGCCGCAGGATGCACCACCAGTGTGTGCTACCGACACCTTAGGTAGGCAACTACGTACGAGGTGTATGTCCAGGGAGCGAATGGGCGTGAAGTGTGGGCGTGCGGCGGCGCGTTGGGAGCCGGTAGAGGGGGGATTGGAGGACTGGAGGATTGCCAGGTGTAAATCTATTCAGCTTATGATGATGTTGGACGCCCGGTCCTGTCTCAGTGGACCTCGCTCGGTGCGGCGGACCTGGATCTTGGGCGATGACAAGCACCTAAGGTACTGTGCTGTCTGTTTGATAGGTGGTGTTTGTTGGCCGACGCAGTCAGTTAGCGTCCTCTCGAGCGAAGCCATCGATGTCCTGTCATTCATGCAACTCGGTTTGGACCGCCCCTTCGTCTTCCTCGTACTGACTTTGTTCCATGTGTTTTTTCTTCCAGTGCGATCTCTGTCTGACCAACGTTTGTTTGCCCTGTGTGCGCGACAATCTCAAGTTCTCGGTGACCAGCTCCTGCACGAGTGCTCCGCAAGAAGCCGCCAACCGTTTTCGATCGAACATGACGCATAGCGGTGAGTGGTGATGCCTGCGACTGTCGAGCTTGGGTCAACCAGCACCGACTTCCTCTTAAATCACAGCGTGACGATAGACACAAGCACAGTGCGGTTGCAATACTGGATTCAGACTGCACAGCGGCTTGGCCCGATTGCACCCCTGGTTGCGATGGGTAGGACGCCAGGATCAGCATCAAATCTGGGTGACGAGAGTTGCCTCTTCCAAGTTCCTGCATCAGTCTCATGGCTTCAACCTGATGCGAAGTGAAACTGAACCGCACAGGCTTCTGGCGGGAAATGAGTTCTAGCCTCCACGCGATTGATTCCCTTGCTGTCCAGGGTCCAGATCCAGGACTGGAAGAAGCAAAGCCAACACCCGTTTGCGCCCAGCCCAATCTCTATGAAACCACGATTAGGTTCAGAGGGTCCGTGTTGCCCTTGTGCACCTTGTCACAAACTGGGTAGACTAACGTCAAAGGTGCGGCGTGTGTTGGGTGGTGATGATATAAAGTAATGCCGTCCTTCGTAGAGCAAGCTGGGCATTTTCCGACAGAGTCCGCATGGCCCATTACTCTTATCGAGGATACAAGTAAGCAAGGCCAACTCATGCGACGTCGGTATGCAAAGAACAAGAATAGGGTATCTCTCATTAGCTCGGTCCGTAAAACCTCATCTCTCACGGAATCCATGGCTCGGTGATGAACGACGGGTGACGGTGCATGAAGGCATACCGGGATGTGGGCACTCACTGGGTTGAACTGTTTTGGCCTCACTGGCTGCGCGGCGCTGGGCCACCTGGAACGGTCCGGTCTGACCTGCGCTGGGGAGGGGTCCCCAGTCAGTGAACCTCTCATCCCATCCTGCTTCCTCCACCTATCCGCCTTAGCCCCAGGGTCCGTCCTCTGGACACCTACTGGAGACAGCCAGAGCCACTGCCGCCATGCGATGGAGCCGTGGGATCCGCTACGCGACAGCGCTGTCGGGTGCTTCTGGTGCGCGAGGGGGCTACCCGGTCGGTACTTCAAAGCCTCGCTTCAACACTACAGAAACACGCTTCCAGGACGACGCCATCCTCTTGGCTGTGGAGTATGTCTTAGTCCTGTCCGAGTACCTGTGTCCAACCCTAGTGAGTGGTCTTTAGGCAACCTAACCTAACGGGACCCCACGGCCGATTGACGTGCCGCTCTCGTACAGTAGCGCCCGGCGGCAAGGAGGCCCATGACGAATCTCGGTGCAATACTGTACCATGGTTGACATGATCAAGGTCAAAGAGCAAAAGCAAGGGGCTCAACTGCATTTGCAAACGAAAACTCAGCCAAGTGGGCTTCTTTGTTTTCTGCTTCCTCAGAGCATAAACAATGATGAGACAGAAAGATCAGATCGGACAGGGGGTGTGTTTCGTTTGCTCACCGCCATACCCTGGGGCGGATGCCACTGCAAACGCTGACAACAGCCAAAGATGGCTTACTGATGAGATGCGATGTGATGCCATGCAAAACAAGGGGCGGCATGGTAAAGTACTACGTACTTGATAGGATAGGGTAGAAGGGCACGGTTAGGGTGGTGCAGAGTTTGCGCTGTGGTGTCCTCGTTGCCCGTATTTCTGTCCCTGTGTGGGTGCAGGCAAACCCTGGTTGCGTCGTTGTTGTAAAGAAACGAGTCGTCGTCACCATGGTCCTCAACACCATTGCTAGCAGCTCCCGCTCGCGTAATATGTTCATCTTTATTGTCGCTCTTTCCTCGGCTCTTTTGAGTGTTGCATGGTTTTCCGTGGTCTTGACAGGTGGCGGCAGCCCGAGTGAATCTGTCTGGTCAAGTGTGGCTCTCTTGAGCCTTTTCTCGTCTGCCAGTCAAGACTGATTTGGTGGTGGTGATAAAGTAGAGGCATCCACCCACTCACCTAGATCCACAACCGCCGCATTTCGAGGTCTCTCCCTGCTCCTGGTCCCATGACACTGGTCGTCGCGGCTTGTTTTAGCGGTACCTGTTCCTGGCTGCTGATGTCAATTGACGCGCCTCTCATTAGGATCCGCACCAGAAATGGAAAACCTTGAAAGGTCACGCATCCCGCGCAATCATCTTGTCGGCTGCCGACTGCAGATATCGCAGGGTTTCAGTTGCCCTGCATCCCATTCCCTTTCCTACTTTGCCGTTTGCGTTTGTTGTTTGATCATTGATTATTTGCGTGACATGAGGAGGACCAAGAAGTAGAATGTCTGCGAGACGCGAGACAGCATTGAGGAAATATCCATAACAAGCAATCCGAGTTCAACCACCGCATGGCATGGTACTGTTCCACAATATATTAATTGCTCGCCCGTGTTTGCTCGTTGATAAACCGCTTCCTCGCATCGCCATAACCAAGGTGAGCGTTCCGCAGGCAAACTACAGCAGCTACCCTGCATCGTACTCGAGGACTTTCGTTTGCTGGCACAGTACTGTGCTCCTTGCTGCTCTCTGGCAGATTAGTAGGCCTGGGGTGGCATCTCGCAAACCATAGTAATATCTTAGCTGATCCTTGTGTCACGCGGGCTCCAGAAAGTAATCGCTCACAACGATGTGGCGTTTCCATGCGGTCTGTCGTTGCGAGAAAGTGTTTGATGAAACAAGTCTGGATCTGGGCGACAATCAATCCCAAGCACATGCCGCCGACGTCTGTTCGCCCCCACAGGGGCCTGTCCTCCGTGGTGGCATCTCATATGCACTGCGGTTCAACCCGCAACTCTCGAGATAGCGCCGGACTTGTCAACCAGAATCGCTTGCGAACCCCCGATCCCCTCCCCGCCGCGCACGAGGTGTTGACCCGCCGCACCGTCCGTCCATCTTTGCCCTATCGAGCAAGTGCCCTTAGTGTTTTCCATGAATGGGCGCCCCCCTGCACCCCTAGACAGGGACCAGGTGACGAGCACCCACACGACTCATGCAGGCCGACTCAGCTCCACGCTCGCCCAGCCTTAGTTGGCCCTGGCTTGGAATAAGCAACCAGTCACCAGCCTGGGAGCACACAGTATGCGTTCACATCAACCCAACAGAACGGGTGCCCTGCGCTTTAAATCGGGCTATTTCCTTCCCTCGGGCCCATGGCACACACACTCGTGGGATGTCGAAGCTTGGTAGGAGTGCCCGATGACCTCTCCACCCACCTCGCTTTCTCCTCTCTCTATCTTTGTGGTGAAAATTGCGTCCGCCCCTTACGTGACGATGCTTCCTCCACGTAGAATCAGATACCTCGGTAAAAAGCATCTAAGGATAAAGCCAGTATGCTGATTAGCCTATGGGCTTGCAATCATATTGTCCGCGAGGTGTCATACAGTAAGGGCGGGGCGGAGAAGATCTCCTGGGGCCCTTGGACGGTGCTCCACAGAGGCTTACGATCTGACCATCTGTCCGCAACCCCCGCCCCCTTCCGTCGCTACTGGATGTCGTTTCATTTCAAGACGGAACGCCGTTGAGGTTCGAAGCGAAGTGTTTGTTGATCGGCAGGAGTGCCGAGACTGACGTCAAACGACGTAGCGTTGGAATCTAAAGCCTCCAAAGTTGAAGATCAGATACAGATGCATTGATATCGATTTTTGGCTTTTCTCATTAGTCCAAATCGATTTTCGAACAAATGAATAACAAACAGCCAAACGAACAACCAAACCAACCAAACACTTATCCGTTGGTGGCCATCGCGTCATCATCAGGACATGGCGGCTTGCTTGTTGGTAAGGCAAGTTTCCGATCACGGAGCTGACCGAGCCGCCTCTGAAAGCCTGCAATGGCCAGAAGCGATAAGTGGAGTGACAGCCTGATACCCTTGTCGAACCTGGGGTTAGGCACCGCCATTGGTCAACTTTTCCAGTGCCAATTCGATGGATGCCGGATCGTTGCGTGTTTCGTAACCCGTTGTATGTCACGAACCCTCTTGTGGAGCGTGTCTCCGGTTCTCTGGAAACCGAAAAAAGAGCTTGGCCGCTATCAGCGACGGCCTTTGTTCCAGTGACTTCCCGCCACCAATCATGTACGAGTGTTGCTGTTTCCATACTGAGCCACATCCAAGGCACGGGAGCGGCGGCCCTTGGGCTTCTTTTAGCTCTGAGCAATGAGAACCCGTATTGAGGGGGGTGCATTGGGGTTAGCAGACCCCCAAGCCATTCCGCAGCCACCAATAAGCTGATTTTGGTCACCGCTCCTCTTCAGCGCGATATAGTTCCCGAGAGGGAAGATGCAAGAGGGACGATGGCAAAAGAAAGTAGCTCCAGGTTATCAATCCTCAATTTTTTCTCCTTTTCTCGATGCCGTAGTATCCTGATTATCGATGTCATGTGTCCCAGACTTTTTAGGCCGAAAGTTGGCTGTGTCAGATGTGCTAGGACTCAAAGGGCCGACACTCCTAAACGCCGATGGAACTGGGGGTCGTTCTTGTGAGACCAGGGACGAGCATGGCCCAAGCCGCCCGCAGGACAAGGCTCCTCCCGTCCCTGCCACGTACACCCAAAACACATTACCCCTTCTCAACCCATTTTCTAGGTTTCCCATTCGTTAGCTCTGCAGATGTTGCCGGTGGCCTTGTCGAACACCACCAACCACCATTGCACGATGTTACGGTATTGCTTTCTTTCCTCGAAAGGTAACCCGTGTCCAATTCGATGGGGACGCAGCGGACGAGCCACGATCGGGCTCACGATCGCCAATAGGAACGCGTAGTTGCTGGGATAGACACCATCCTGCCTGCAGGTTGTCTCGTCTGTTGCATGATGCATTCAAGTAGGTGTCACTTCTTGTTTGGATGGCAGTGCTTGAGTTGAATTTGATTGACTGTCAATGCCGGAACGTAGAATTTCCAAGGACAGTGTGGCGTATGGAAAATCATTCAACCTGCTACTTGGGGACGAGATTTTCCGCAAGTACATAGAATGGTCTCAATTCCCTTTAGACCTGTACACGGAGAAGAGCTTAGGGCCTCGGCCTTCACAGAAGCAGGGTATGAGATGCACAGAGAAAGTCATTCATGTCGAGCCCGGTACATGGCTTCGTCATTATCCATTAAGTATTGCAGTAAACCGTGCTGGTGGCAAGGGTCAAGCACGTAGAAAGGCGACGATGGTCTGCAAGGAGGTATTGGTGCGTTATCATAATCCAGGAGTAGTTGTAAGTCGCTTCGGGGCCTGCGATTTCCAGGCGCGTGTCGGGCCGCAAAGGGCTATCCCGGCTTGCTTGAGGAAGCGTTTGGAGGGAGACAAATTTGCCAGCCCGGCAAGCCGCGTTAAGCCTGGTTCACGTGAGGGGGACTTGAAGCATGGCTTTATGCCACGGCAGACTACCAGTCAGGGTACGTAGGTTCAACAGCTGCATAGTTGCCTATACAAAGGCCATTGAGATGTCGATCAATGTCCAGAGCCATGAATGTTGGGCTGGTTTCTGCATCCGCACGCTGATGGCCCAATTCCCAGTAGGCGGACCGGCGCTCACGTGAAACAGTCCCGCTGCAGCGACCAGCATGCAACAAGATTGAACGACGAGGATACCGAGAAACTGGTCGACAAATGATATGGATGCTATCGAGACCAAACTTTATCTGAAGTTTAGCAGGTACGTAGTGGTTTGATCGAGGGTTGCAACAACCGCGATTCCATGGAATGAGCGATTCGTAATGTTCAACTCACTCTGCTCTGTAGTGCATGATGCGATTCTGAAAGCAGTGACCAGACTCAAGTTCATGTTAAGATATTTTATCGCCAATTCAGGAACGAGGCATCTGCAAAATATTTGAGTTAGAAGGGTGGCTACATGGAAGTGATGAAGGTGACTTGCCAGGCATTCAGGCTGGTCTTCAACCCTGCAACATTACGGGCGGCGATCATCTCGCCAAGCAAGGCGGATGCTCTAACATCCATAGTCATGTGGCGCCAGTCGACAGCCTCGTTAAACGCAAAAGCTGTCAAAAATCCCCGTAGTGTGTTCTTTTGAGATCTGTAAGGATGCATGAGACCATCTTGGCTCTCGGCAATGGTTCTTGTGCGTGCCTTGCCGTACGATCTCGTAGAAAGTGCGCCCGCATGACCTACAACTGTTGCAGGGACAGCACCCGTGGAAATCACAAGACGATAAAAAGCTTGGACGCGGCTGTGGGATATATAATTGAATTCAGGACGAGAAACGAGTCAAATTCCGTAGGACGAGAGGCGAAATGCTGGCATGGCATCAATTGTAGACGCAAAAGTGATGCTAAGGTCAAGAGAGAGAGAGAGAGAAAGAGAGGCGGGGTGGATCTTAGAACGGAAGTTACCTAATGGACAAGACCATATATACTTAGTATCGTAAGGCCTCAAAGACTTCTCCTTCTTTCATCGAGTGGGTTGATGCCTCAATAGGATGCTGAAGTTTGGAGCGAATTCGCTTGGTGGTGGTGGCTGGCTCTTCAACGGGAAGGGGCGAGGGTCGCTAGGCAGTGGAGGTGTCAACCTCGGCAGGTGCGTTTGATTTTCCTCTGACCAACTGTCAACCAGCCGCCATCGCAAGCCACGCTCTCCTCCTCCAAGTCAACCCGCTTATCGCTCTTCTCCTCAAGCATGAATCTGCTATGCTCAATCATCTTTGCAGGCACCGTTGACAGCAGCTCTCGACCCGAGATCGTCCGGTTCCCCTCTCCAGCGAAGTACCATTCCGTCGCTACTTGTCGTCGCGTTACCTTCTTCTACGAGCGCTTCTGTGCGTGCAAACATACGCTTCGGGTTCGTCTCTTGGCTTTTGTCGGCGCTCGTTCTGTACACAAGTCGGCCGACTGCGAGACTGATCGTCATCGGCTAGAACATCGCCATCAGCCGCCGCAGGCAACGCAGGACGTCAAGAATGGGCTGACTTCCCGAATTCCACTCTCTATCTCTCTGCATAGCAATTAGTCACGACCCGCGTTACACTCCCAACATTCTTGCTGCAATTCCGCCATCGAGACTCCAGCTCCGATGCTTGTAGCCGCCACCTGAGGTACTTGGCCACGCCCGAACAATGGCACAGCTGCGCTGCAGCTGACGATTGAAGGACGGAGGCATGAAGCATTGAAGGCAATACTCAAACACTAATCTGCGGGGGAAGTCCGCTGCCAACGGAGTGCACTTTGTCCAGAGTCTGGCACATCAGGCGTCTTGGCGACGACCCGCCGGTACGTGCCTCCGACATTGTGGCTTACAATCCTTGACCAATGCCAACATGCTACGTAAGGCAGGCAGTGTCAGGCGCGGAGATAGGTCCAATAGTTCGCGAAGTGCAGATACCAATAAGTTCACAATGGCCGACTCAATATTCAGCATGGCGTGCTGGCCTGACGATGCAGCTTCTTGCAGTCAGCAAACCACTAGACATTCTGGAAGACGGCGGAGTTCTCGCGTATTCGAACTTGCCCACACCCGAAATCCAACTTCCTCCCCGACAATCCAGAGGCTACGCTGACCCAAGTCCTCGGAGTTGGCGCAAGAGTAGGCACCACGATGTGCGCCAAAGATGCCGCCACGCTCACTTGTCACAATCTCAACCCAATTCTAGGGGGCATCCTTGATCAGGCCAACCCAGACAAGACCCGTTCCGCCAATCGCACACGTCAACGCACGATCACGTGAATAGCAACTCATGCGGAAGATCCATGCAAGTCGGGTAGACTGCATCCTCCCGCAACCAGATCCAGTTTTCCCGTGTGTCATGGTAGTTGAACGGGCCGCCATGCCAGAAGAGGAACGCGGAGCCATCACGGGCCTCATGTAATGCAGTGACAAATAAGGGGATTGCAGCTTGTCAGGCGGAGTACACCTCACTGCTGGCGGGGTAGCGTCCTCGGGTTCTGCTCAAGCAATGCCGCAAAGCACAACAGGTGCAGAAGGCATCTCGGGCTTAGGGGGGAGTGCAAGGGTTAGTGCTTGCAGATGTGCATCCGCCCAGCAAAGCCTGCCACGTCGCATTTTCGCGGCGCGGCGCGGCACGGTCAGTCACTTCGCGCCATCCCGGGCTGCATGTCATCCTGGACAAGTCCATGTACGTACCTTTTTGAGTGACTTTATCCTACAGTGCGATTATCTTGGCTTCCACGCGAGAAACTGATTCCCGGTTCTCAGACGAGACGCCCACATGTCAGCCAGCCTCCGTCCCGCCCCATCAAAGACTTTCTACGATGCACAACTTGAAGGGAAAAATTAAGCATTCTCCAAGACCAGCTGCCTGGTTAGTCTCCAGAGACGGTTTATAGGGCTTTCGGTCTGACGAAACTAGCAACGCCTGGCCCCCATTATGAACGAGAATTTGGACTCTTGGGGGGGTATATTGATCAAGGTCAAGCAAACCCTTAATCAGTTGGCGACAAGGCAATTGAAGCGAGCAAACGTACCCTCGCATCCACGAGACCTGGCCTGCATGCACGGCGACCTGCAGGCTGAATAGTGCGGCGCTGGCCTGGCGTGTTGTCCTCGACCAGACGGGGTCCCCTGCGAGAAAACACCCCCCCTAACTCTCGCACCCAGAACGTTTCGAAATGCTTTGCGATGATCCCGCTGGCCCTCGATCTAGCGACCGCCACTCCGAGATGGTGCAGGCTCATCCGGCGCCGGCTAGCCTGGGCGTCGCAGCTGGGCATGCGCCCAGCGGGTCTCCGCCATGACGAAAAAGTAATTACAGGCCGGATCATACCTTCAAGCATACGGCACGACCTCGTCCATCAAGTCGTTGCTCTGGTGCCGTTCTATGTTCAATAGGCAGCTCAGTGATCTATGACCGTGTCTTCACAGTATCGTCGTCGCCAGAAAAGTTGGCAATGGGGGGTAATGACATGACGACAACCCCTAACGACTACATTGCGCTCTACTGTCAATCAGCGGTGAAGAGGCAGATACAGTGCTGTATTGCCTATCACGCCCATCCCCTTTCCGTAGTCTCTGCATAAAAGCGTTCCCTTTGTCGCTTGCTTGCGTTGCAGCTACCAAGATGTTGGTTGTGTCACTCCGTTCCTATTTTGGTCAGGGCCGCAGTGCTCGTGTCTCAGGGTGATCAATTACACGGGGTGCCAGACTGCCGGCCGTGGCCTTGCTTGGCATAATCGCTCGGCGGAAAGATGCACGAGCTCGTCTTGGGGTATTCGGCGACTCGCAGAGGAAGTTGATGCATCGATGCCTTAACAATGCCTCAATAGCGCAGAGTTGCTGCGCCTGAGAGGTGTAGTATCATCCCTTGCATGCTCGGCGATCAGCGTCGCGTGTGGAAACCCCACCATTCATTTTGGGCTTGGTGCATGCCACAGCTCACTGAACGGGATAACATCTCGTACCACCCAAATACTACTTGGGACGCGAGCGCCTGCATGGGCCGAGGGATTGTTGTACCATGTACGGAGTACGAGGGGAGTGACGTTGGAGTGTTGGACTGCCGCCATTCGATGCTACCGCTTTTAATTATGCTGTTACAATCGATGCGCAACCCACGGCTGGCGGACCGGTGCGCTCGTGCAGGCGCAGGATCATGGATCACCCGCAATCGACCCTGGCTGCTACGGTTGAGGAGCATCCGTGTCCCCCAGCTGACTCGCCCATGCCACCGAGCGCACACCTGAGGCCGTCCGTCTTCGTAGGCAAGGCGGCCACATTTGGCCTCACGGCTGCAACAATGTCCTCCTACGGCTGCTGTGCCACTGAGCCTAGGCTTGTTATTAGCCCAGGCCGTTGAGGGCTTCGGGCCTGTTAGTCTTGATGCTCGCTGTCAACCGTTGCGCTTTCTTAGCACTGCGAAAAACTGATGGACGAAGCTGTTGCAAACCCAGCAACAACCTGAATATCGCTGTGGCTGGAATATCGCTGGCTGGGGTGGTTCATTCGAAAGCTCGTGTGCGGGGTCTTTTTGTTGCCGACCGGCGATATCTTCGAAGAAAAAAAGTAAGCGAGCATGAGTCTACAATGGGGGCGGTAACTATCCGAAAAGTGTCCGCTGGGATACATATAAGCACGATCGAATCTGGTGAGGGAAGCAAAAGTTTGTTTTCCACCAGACCGATTATTTATTTCCCTCCAACCAATACCGCCATCGGCTTTCAATACTTTTAGCCTTCTCATAACGGTGCTTGCTTCTTTCTTTACCTTTTACATACCCCTCGCAGGTTTCACTGCCGCTATGAATCACGTTGTATCCGAGAACCAGGCATACTTCAAGTGAGTACTACTTAAGTATTGGCTTCGATCAGGGGGAACAAGAGTCTATCATTGTGCGCATCACCTGGTTCTGATTGCACACCAAGCCCCTCAATCTGCTGATATGGCAGCGGATCTGCGGTATCCAACGCGTTACGCTAGTGGCCCAGAATGCAGCAGTACTGTCCTTTTAAAGTCCCTCGCTGATATGGTACGATTATAGCAAGATCGCCGCGGAGTACGACGAGCGCCATGCGGACGCGGTTACGCAGCTAGAACGCGGGCTCCAGCAAAAAGTCCCTCTCATCGGCGTCAAGCAAGGAGCTAGGCTGCTGGACTATGCGTGCGGCACAGGAATGCTTTCCAGGGTCGGTCACCTAGGATGGAGGATGTCTGGGAAGTGCTGATGAAGACTGAGATGGTATTATAGGTGTTGGCACAGCGCACGAGCGAGAGCATCGGCATCGACCTTTCTGAGAACATGGTTGGAGCGTATAACGCCCAAGCCCAGAGCCAGGTCAGACTAGCCCATCTGGGCCCCAGAGACTCGATTCGGCGCTCCAAAACTTCCTAGCGGCGGTCTGCAAAAGCACTTCTCTGACACGAAATACATAGGGCTCTTCCAGAAAGGCTTATCATGGCAATCTCTCTGATGTCAACGATCCCTCCCCGGCAGCCCTCTCTGACGCCAAGTTTCACAACTTTGATGTCGCAGGCGTGGGGCTTGGATTCCATCATTTTGACAACTGCGAGCTCGCAACCAAGAGGCTAGCTGAACGACTCAAATCCGGCGGTGTCTTCTTCATTGTTGACTTTGTCGCGCACGACCTAGATCCCGAGCATGCCGCCGGCCGAGGTATCACGCACCATGGGTTTACAGATGAGCAGGTCAAGACCATGTTTGAGAATGCCGGGCTTGATAATTTCGGATACGAGGAGTTTCCGGAGCCTATCACGTTCAAGGGCCTTCATGGTGGAAATGGCCGTGGTCACGGGCACGGGCACGGGCACGGGCACCACGGACATGGGGAAAGTCATGGCCATGGCCACGGAGATGGACACGGTGATGAGCATGGGGAGGAGAGAGAGTTCAGTATGACGAGGACGATTTTTGTCGCAAGAGGGTCCAAACCCTAGCGAACTGCTTGGTTCTGCGAATTGTCTCTGCTGGCGTGCCAAGGGCATTGGGTGGGAAGAGACATCAGCGTCTGATGTAATTGCAACAATCATGACGCGCTTGTTGTTATTCAATTGTCACTCAGACTCTCTCTGTCTCACCAACTCGGCTGTGAAGATTGAAGAGCGGATTCCATCTTCATCTGAATTATACTTATGCCTTTGCTTATTGTTTCGTAAGCAATCATGGGCAGTGTTATCCAAGAGTCAGACGCCTTAAAATGTCCAATGTTAATCCTTGGTGTAAATGTCAAGCTCGGTGTTGTCGGATTGGCCGTACAGGGTAGCTGACTTACACAAAAGGGACGACCAACACTCTAGCCACTGGAATGAATAGCTAGCCTTAATCTCGCAATCCAATCTCTTTGAAATACCCACCGCAAAGACACTGGTGTCTCCCTTCAACTCATTGGGATGTGTTATTCCACGGTCGGATTGTACGGCCTCAACGTCGATTACTCCTCGAAGCGTCATGCTTTCCCAAACCAAGAACACTACTATCCAAAACTTTTTTCTGCTCATACACGCCCCCCATTCCCTTCTGGACCGTCCCGTCCCGCATGACGGTGAATAGAAACCTAAAACCTCCATCCGGCGTGGAACAAGCCCACTGCGGACATATCAAGGGATGAAACACGGAATAGATCCCCCCTTGGCACATATCTCTCCGGGCATAAGGTGGACCCAGGAGAAAATGAAGGGAGCATCATGGCCTACGTATGAGGCGTGCATGAATCGCAAGGAGGAAAGGGCAAATGGCTTAGCCGGGGCGGCGCGATCCGGCGTCCTGGGAATGAGAAGGGAGTGAAGTTGCTCGAGAGCCTCTTCCGCGCTTCTGGAACCGGCAACCCCGGTTTTGACTGAGTCGTGTAATTAAAAAGAGGGTCTGTCCGAGATTTGAAGCTTCACACGCCCTTCATTTGCCATGTAAGTGCGCCTAGTTTGGCCACATGGACGTGACGGACTGGCCTGGGCGGGCGCTACCCCTAATCGAGGCCTGGTCATTTGCGTCACGTATGCCAGTGAAGGGAGAACGAGCTTTGACAGGAGGCCTGGAGGTGTCTGCGTTACCCCGGGCTAGAATGTTGGGAGAAAGCGTTAGTTGGCACAGATGTAATAGTGCGATGAATAGGTCTGATCGTCCGGGAAGGTTTGATTACTGCGCCTAGATTAGGGAAGTGGTGGACTGCGGCCGCTTGGCCAAGGAGGCGGTCTGAAAAGATGTCATTGAAATGGTAAAGTCTATGATCAATAAACGCGTCTAAGTTTGGTTTAGGTTTGGACAAGTTCCCGAGATGACAGTGACATGATCGTTAAGCACCGTCGCCGTCGAGTTCAACAACAAATGCACCTCCGAGTAGGAGCGCCGGCTCTTCAATATTGTGATGTTCATAGCTCACACCTGTTAGCAAATATACCCAGAAGCACAAGCTGTGCTGAATCGACTTACCTGAGAGTTCCAACACCGCCTGCTTCCAATAAGAAAGTTGGGCCGTTCTGCAGAGAGTAACCAGCCCATCTCATAGCAAACGCACGAAGGATGTGACCGTGAGCGACGAGGACAACGTCGCCACACTGATTTTTGTCTTTGCCCTTGTCCATGGCTGGCTTGTGCCACTTTCCACGGATTTCCTCAATCAATTGATCCAACCGTCTCTCAACGTCTGCGGGACTCCTGAAGGGATGTTAGCGGTGGGTTCGCTCAGGTCGGTTTGGGCGAGGTCGTTGCGGTGCAGGGTAGTCAAGATTTTGCTGGACTTACTCTCCTCCCGGACATCCATCTCTCCAGATATCCCATGTTCCTTTGTAGCCTTGTCCAGCCCTCATCTTGTGAATCTCGGGAGTAGTAACTCCCTCGTAGTCTCCATAGTCCCATTCACGGATATGATCTGTGACTTCGACCTGGGCACCACACTCAAGGCCCTTGCCCTCGATTTCGCCATGCGGCTTCCACGGAAGAGGATGATCAAGTCCAAGATTGAGCAGCTCAAATGTGCGCTGTGCACGCTTGCGAGGTGAGACGTAACTGGTGAATGTGTTAGGAATGATGGTCTTGTACACGGAGGAACAGGAAGTGATCAAAAGCAAGGACTGGGATCATGGAGAGCGCGATTTCTCCGAACATATTCGGTTCTGAAGCTGAGATATCAGGTATTTTTGACAAGAATCGACTTGAGGTATGACTGACAGACCAGAACACAAACAGAGGACCACATAACGACGAAACAGCACTTACATGTGTGCGATCTTCTTGGGGGCTATGAGTCTGTCATGGCCCACAAGAGCTTTCCCTGTAGCCTTGACACGCTTCTCTCCATCAGAGGTCAGGGGAATATCGGTAAGGCCAGTATGGCGCCCGTCAAGGGACCATTCAGTCTCGCCATGGCGGACGATGAAGACACGAGGTGTTGACATGGCTTCGGCGGTGGGCAAGGGGCGAGAACAAGGCGTGAAGGCCAACGGCTCACTTTTATGCTGGAGCGCAAGAACCTAATGCGACCAAGGTATCTATGTTTCTGGTCAGTGAAGGTCCTGGAGCGGGGACGAATGATTTGAGGTGAATGTGGCTCGAAATGGCGGGGTCAGGTTAAGTACGGAGTGTGTAGCAACAGGGACGAGTGCATTCTTACAAGTACTAGGCTGAGATACGAAGAAATAAGAGCCTTTGTACAATGGCCGATAGCAGAGACGGAGTAAGGAGTCAAGAACTGGAGGAAAGCAAGTATCCCCAAACCTGGTTTTGGTGTTGAGACCTGCATGGATTACGTTTGGGTGACAAACCCCACAGTCATAACGAGCAGGAGGGGCAATCCACCTTTGCCCTTCCCGTTGACGTTTCTCTAATGCATGGAAGGTACGGGGTACTAGCGAAGGTGATGTAACTAAAATGGCAGACCCAGGCCCCTCCTGCCAGCGGAACAGTATTGATTCTACTTATGTTAATACTTGAAGTGACCGATTCCCGTTCTACCCGGGACTTGCTTCTGTGTCTTGAGATTCTGCGGCCCGGCTCGCGGGCCAATGTGTGGAGGGCAGAGAGACCTGTCTGGCTCTGATGAAACAAGTGTTTTAAGGGGATGCAACTTATTTAGTAGTGTAAGCTTGCGTAGGTGTTTAAAAGTTCTAATTTATTACTAGTCATTTGACATATTCCATCTACCTACTTATTCAAGCAGAGTGGAAGCTTCCACTCTGTCACGCGGGGCCGTGACGCGGCCAGACATGACGCGGCGAAAGCCATGATAAGGACTGGCTTGACTGTAAATGTGCCCTATGACGGCAAGAACATCGCCTTTGGACTTCCACTTTGTCTCTCAGCTCAGGATGCCCTCACTAACTCGAAACTTCTCTGTGCCTGGGATCTATCGCCGTTGAAGGCTCACAAACAATACAAGCTTCACAACTCCACCCTTTCTCGCTCTCTCTCATCAGTGACATCACCTCCGGCGCTCCCTCAGGGATCTCACCGAAGATGCCCCTCTTCCCCACCGCCGCCGCGGCTGCATCTCGCTTACTAAGATCCCTCAGCAACCCACCTCCACCGCAAAAGTTCCACTCCGTCGCCGCTCCCATCCACCGCGAGAACCTTCCTGACGCCGAGCCCTCCTCCGCATCCCGGTCCTCCTCCGATTCCTCGCCCCCGACTACTCCGGTCGAGCTCGAACTCGTCATCCTAGCCCCGACACAACAACCACATCGCCATCCACGAAAGAGGGCTCTGTCTGCCGTCTCAAGCTCTAGTGCAGGTACAGCGTCCAGCTCGGGTTGTCGGTCCAGCAGCCGCCGGGAGACGTCGCCGCAGGAGCGCACGAAGCTTGCGAGCCAGATCTGGAGGGAGTACTGGTGACACGATACACGCGGTGCACCGGTACAAGGACGGTAGACTCAGTGCATTATGGCGCCGTACCAGTGGACAAGGCAGGAGAAAATCAAGCGCGGCATCTGGGCCGTCGCTTTTGCGGCCTGTATCTTTGCCGGCACCATCACAGGCGCGCAATTGAAGACTGACAAGGAAAAGGAAGAGGTTGGACCTTCCCCCCCTACAGAATCCCAGCAAGGGCACTCCTAATGGACAGCATATTGACACCTCGTTAGGCTATCAAAGAGTTCCGCTCGACATCACCCCATGAGCAGATAGCCGCCCTTCAATCGCAGCGGCAGGCCCTCGTTGCGCAACGAGAAGTCTTGCAGCGAAAGATGGACGTATTCCAGGACCGGGTAAAAGTACGCGACGCCGAAAAGGCGAGGAAGGCGGCTGGTTCATGATGGAGGAACCGCCGTCGAGTATCATTACTGTTGTACCACCATTTTGTAACTCTTAACAGAATCATGAGCACTGCATTGGCTAAAAGGACTGGCGTTGAAGGACGGGTACAAAGAACTAGAGGTGATGGAGGTCGTGCTTCCACTGGGGTAAAGTCCCCAGGAGTAAGCGCAACAACAGCGTTGAATACCCATCACATCGAACATCATTTCAAAATAGATTAACCATGTATATTTATTCTTCCGTGACATGCCATGCCATGCTCCTATCCACTTTCAATCATGAATTCATTTCATCTCCATGCTAAACATCCCGTAACAGTCCCAAGTTCTGCTCGCGCAAATGGATTGCCACGCAATTTTGACAAAAGTCAGAGTGCTCAGTCCATGATGCCTTCAGCACTGGGCAGAGGGATGGCACGGTACAGAAGAATAAGAGCCGAGTGAGACTCACCGCCACCAGCGAGCGTAGCAATCTTGTCTTCCGTTACCTCCGACACCTTCTCGTCGTTGAACCACCACCACTTGCCGTCCTCTTCACCCTTCTTGCCCGTCTTGGGGTCAATAGGGGCAGCCTTCTTGACGTACGAAGTGTAGTGGCCACTGTCAGCGCTAGCGCCCTGGTGCGTCACGACTCCTCGCAGCTCGTACAGGCCGGACTGGTTGGCTCCGTCGTCGTTGCGAATATCGGGGTTGATGAGAGCGTTGAGTTCC
Organism: Fusarium devonianum; assembly: GCA_017140155.1. Taxonomy (NCBI): domain Eukaryota; kingdom Fungi; phylum Ascomycota; class Sordariomycetes; order Hypocreales; family Nectriaceae; genus Fusarium; species Fusarium devonianum. Next base: position 29,742 of record JADBHU010000428.1, on the reverse strand, counting down.
TTCTTGGCTTCCAACAAAGCAGCGTCCTTCTCGGCATCCACCTCGGCGTCGGTCTTGAAGGCTTCACCCATAACTGTGTCGCCGTCACCGTCGTCCGTCTTTCCGTCCCGCTTCTTCTTCTCTGCTTCCTTTTCCTTCTTCGCCTTTTCCTCCGCCTCCGTGGGCAGACCAGCGCCGCCAGCAATATCGCTAACGTCTTGCTCGTGGTTCTTCTTGCGTCGCTTGCGGGCACGGTCAATATCTTCCTCGTCCTTGCGGATCTCCCGGACCTTGTCGCGAACCGGGACCAGGGCCTTCTTCAGCTCATCCGAACAGAATTCGACAATGTCCAGCTCCTGAGGGAAGGTCACCTTGCGCATGATCTTGGCCTTCTTCTGCGTTTCTCGCTTCCAGAAGAACCGCACAAAGTGCACCGTGAGGTACTTGGGAGCTCGGGAGATCTTGGATGTCTTTGTGTAAACGGCATCGCGGCCCAGAACGTCCGACTTCTTCTCAATCTTTTCGCTCAGAGCGGCGAGAATTCCATCGCGCAAGTGATTTGTCGAGCTGTCAATGTGGCAGTTGAGCTTGGCGAAGCTATCTTTATTAGTGATGGCCTCCTCACCAGCATTTCGAGCCTCCTCCTCGTCGCACTCCATAACCGACGTAAATTCACCCGACATGTACTTATCCACAAAAGAAACTTCGGAAGTAGTTTCGCCACCTTCCTTGATACGAAGCTTCTGGTTCAGCTGCTGAACAATCTGCGACCAAGCCTCCTCCGCGTCTTGCTGCGCGTAACCGTGTCCAGATTTGGACTTTTCCGCAAATTGTGGGAACACTACCCGCAGTGCATTGAGGAAGTTCATGGGCGGGAATGAGTCCTGTGTGTCTCCCATCTTCTTGTAGAGGCTTGAAAGTTGAGAGGCGAGATCCATTGAAGTGCTGCCCATGAGCAGGCTAGCAGGCGCGGAGTCGGGGCTGTACTTGACAAGGGCTTCCTGAAGTTCGGGTATAAGGCGCAGAGTCTGAAGGGTGGAGTTGAGGTAACATGTGTTTCCCAGGTTGGTGAGACCGGCGGGCGTAGCACCGACTTGTTGAGCCTGCTCGGCCTCGGTCATGTCTTCAACGAACTTGATCACGTCCTTGGGTCGGATGAGGTCGCCACCACCACCAGGAGTACCCATCATCATGATGATCTGGCCAGGCTTGAGGCCGAGCTTAGCCATTTCGGCATCGTCCTTGAGCTGCCCACCCTTGATCAGGATCTTTTGTCGCTCGGGTTCGACGTTGGTTAGGCTAAACATTTGGAGCTTGAAGTCCTCGCCAGTGGAGCTAGGATCGATGTCGACATTGTGCTTCTTGCCTTGGTGTTTGACGACAACTGCATTATGTTAGTAAAGACGTCTATTACCATGCGAAGGAAAGAAAGAAAGAAGGAAAGAAAGAAAGAAGGAAAGAAAGAAAGAAGGAAAGAAAGAAAGAAATGATTTCAAGCGGGCAACTGACCTGATACGGACGCCATGGTTTCGGCGGGATCGGAGCTCTGTGAGCGTAAGAAAGGGAGAGTAAGAGGGAGGCAATCGTTGGTGGCTCAAGAGCCAAGGCTTGCCGATTCGGTGAGATACGACCAAGAATCCAAACGAGAGACCCGGAAGTTTGGGGGAAAAAGAGAGGCCAAGTTTGAGTTGCTCTGCTTAAGTTCGTGTTTGACCAGAGCCAGTCATGGAAGATGCTAGACGTGCGTCACCGATTGGTACCTGGACGAAGGCGAATTGTTGGTGGGGAAAGCGGTGTAGGTTCCGCGGGGCAACGACTGAGTAAAAGTGTGGCTGGAGCTTAGATGCGCCACAAACCCCTTTCATTGTTGAGGCTCAAGCTGGTCGTGCACGTGACTCAGCATACGCTTGAGCGCTTCCCCACTGGTCCAATGCGGGAAAGAGACGCCTCGTCATGAGCCCCACCCATGGGAGACGTCAGGCATGGCGCCTCAAGAGTGACAACTGCGCCTCACGTCGCTGAAGCTCCAACCTCCAACCCCAAGCGTCGACCGACCCCGCCGAGTTCCGTCCTCGCCGTTTGATATCTCGACTTGCGCCGTAACACAGCTTCAGTTGGGACGGCCCCTGATCAATAGCAGCCATGGTATGTCTTTCGAGTCCTCCAACGACTGTACTCCGAGCTGACAGCTGCTCTCCTCCGCCTTAGTCTCAATCACTCCGGCCCTACCTGCAATGTGTACGCAGCAGCTTGACCTCCGCCCTCACCCTCTCCAACTTCGCCTCCCAGACCGCCGAGCGACACAATGTCCCCGAGATTGAGGCCCAGACATCCCCCGAGGTCCTGCTGCAGCCCCTGACTATTGCGCGCAACGAGAACGAGCGCGTCCTGATCGAGCCCAGCATCAACTCTGTCCGCATCAGCATCAAGATCAAGCAGGCGGACGAGATTGAGCACATCCTGGTCCACAAGTTTACGAGATTCTTGACGCAACGTGCCGAGTCCTTCTTTATCCTGCGGAGGAAACCTATCAAGGTTGGTGATTGGTCTTGCGCGTGTCATCTGGATACCCCTGACTGACCTCATATCCAGGGCTACGACATCTCCTTCCTGATCACAAACTTCCACACCGAGGAGATGCTTAAGCACAAGCTTGTCGACTTTATCATTCAGTTTATGGAGGAGGTTGACAAGGAGATTTCCGAGATGAAGCTATTCGTAAGTGACAAACGCTAGTCGCGGACGAATCATGGCCTGACCAAATCGCAGATGAACGCCCGAGCGCGATTCGTGGCTGAGTCTTTTCTTACACCTGTAAGGCAATATCTAATATGTAGTACCATATAGGACTATTTACTGACAAATATTGATAGTTTGACTAAAGTACCTCAGCTGGTTTGAGGCTTGGAGTTTGCTTGGGGCGTCGGTTGTCGCGTTGTTGTTGTGATCAGGGAAAAGGTATCGACCATGATAGCATTGACCCGCAAAGGTTTAGACAGGGCGAACCTCACGCTCCGAAGGGGAGAAGGGTCCGAGATTACGAAGTTAGACATGGAGCTTCGCCGACTACACCGAACATAAATGCACGCTATTTGGAAAGACATTATGCTTGTCTGTCTCGCTTGTCCACAGGCAAATGCGACTCTTCTTTGACTAATTCTATAGAGACGGACCACAGCATGCTTCTACGGGAACGACTTCATTGACCAGTGACCTTCGAGGTTTTAGGACGTTTGCCTGCTATCAGGGGCTCAGGTTCTAAAGTATTCGGAGCCAAAGCTTGCCCTCGTTTTAATGAGAGCGATGGATGTGATGAGTAGCTTTATAGAGTCGCGCAAGATGGTTGAAAGTCCAATCGTAAGTCAGCATTCTCTTCTGTAACCTCGCCGTCGTCTTGAACCGATGACTTGTTATTGCCTCTGGCCTCCAATCCTTACTTTCAAAGTCAACCTTCTTTGTCCAAACCCCTATATTGCTTGCTAGTCCTGTATACCTTGGCTTAAACTTAATATTGGCCTGAGACGTCTCAATGCGAACTCTGAATCCCCTCTTTCATAGCTTCAGATTGTTAGCTCCGCGGTCAAAGAGCTCAAGCTATTGTGTGGTCTTGGTGCGGAATTCTTCTTGCCTAATTAGTTAAGAGATATTATTACCCCAGAAGCTTCAATATCACCAAGAACTCCCGTGAACACACTGCTAACTATCCTAAAGGGAAGGGCAAAAGTTGAAGGTTATCGGGTCGTGAGTCATGGTCGACCGGCCATAGAACCACTACTTATATCCTCACTTCTTCCCCTTTGACCCCAGCTCCACCTCTCAACCTCGCATCACCAATTCTCACACCGCAACAATTGCCTTACGACTTCGAGGGAAACAATACTATTATTTCCGGGGCTGTGATTCGCTGCAATACTGGCCGTAGCGAGGGCTACTTGTCACCCCCATTTCTGCCCCTTCAACTTGAACTCGATCATTCATCAACACTTGGTATCAGTGTCCGCAACTGGTCGCCAGTGCCAGGAGTCTTCCCGCCCAACACTCGATACCTTTTCCTTTTTTCTTCCCTTTCATATTACCCAAAAACACTTCCCTTCTCCAACAACCACTTGGATCTCGCAACTTCTCGCCAACGTTTGAGAGCTCCAACCGCCGCTCAAACATCTGCTCACCTCAAACAGGCTTTACTTCTTCATCATCATCGCGAAGAGGTTCAAAGCCGTCACTTTTGATGCCGTGCGCATTTGCTCTTGGTCTCTTTCACCCTCGAGCTTGAGGTTTGAATTGCGAGGTCACGGAGATCCACGTAACGTTATTTCTTCGTCCTGCTCAGCATCCTATTTTTCGTTTCTCTGCGTCTATCTGCCTGCTATAATCACTCTCTTTCGAACGGTCCTATCTTACAAGTTCGGAGGATCACGCGCGCATCTTTTGCTCTTCCAAGGCGGCCATCCGTTTGCCTGTTGACCTTCCAACACTCTTCAAACATCTCCCCCCTTCGGTTTTCGTATCCTCCTCTTTCACAGATATCTCTGTCAACGTTTGGCTTCACGATTCGTGCTTTCAAACTGCCGACAGACAAACGTTTATCCAACCAAAAGTCACGTAAAGAAACACGCTCGCCGTTCATAGGCTGTCTAGCGTCTCCGCATCAGAAATACATAGGCTGATATCCTCTAAGAGTAAGTTTTGATCGCCGGTCGCCCCCCGTCCCGGTCGCGGGACTTTAGCTTCTCGCCGGGCTCGGGCGTTTACCTTCCCATCTAGTGCTACTATTCGAACCGACACGAACATAAATCACTGACAATATTAGCCTCTTTTAGTTTGCGATACCATCATGTCGCACTACTCTGACCCTTTTGCGGGAGTGTCTAATGCCGCAATGCCTAATATGGCATCCGGTAACTTCCCGAATCAGCACCCGCACCCGCTCGCGTCGAACCCGCCGTTCGGGTCCGGGCCTGTCTTCCGGGCACATGCTGCCCCGATCCGAGGCCCCGGCACTGGACCCGTCTCCGTCTCCGCTTTGCAGATGGACTCGGACTCCAACTCCTGGGTCCCCTCTGCCCACCAGGCAATTTCCAACGCTCTCCAGGTGAGTACTGGTGAATCCTGTTAGTCGAGTCCCGACTTACTTATCTTTGTCTAGGCGAGCGGAATGGTCAATGGCAACAACTCCTCGTCTTCCATGAACATGTCTGCTCCCTTCCAGCAGAATGTTCCAAACTACAATGTGGTTGCTCCGCCTAACAGTCCTGTTCATGGTGTTGCTCAGCCAGTTGTTTCGCTCGCCTCCAATGGCACTGGTGCTTCGGCCCCTTAGATGGGAGGCCAGGCTACCAGTGCTGGCAACCCCATGACCAACGGCGTTGTTCAGCACTCTGCGAACGGTGTTATGAACGGCATGGTTAACGGATTCTCCAATCATGTCGTTAACGGATCCCTCAACCATTTGGTTAATGGAGTTTCCAGCCATATGGCTAACGGTTTGCCTCATACACCTAACCACTTGACTGGTCAAGGCCGTGGAGTTTCTACCAACATGGCCAACGGAGTCATTACCGGAGCTTCCAGTGCAGCAAACGGCATGAATTCGGGCTCTTCCGAAATCATCAACCGTCCTCCACAGGCAGTTCAAACTGCTATGGTTCCCGTAAATCACCCCCTTCTTCACCAAGAAACTTCATTAACCCTTTTCCCTAGTACTCCCAACCCGCCACCCAGAACGGAGCTCCCCCAGAGATGCACTCCCAGTACAATAGCCCGGCAATGATTGCCCAGGCTCAGGTAAGTTTATATCTTAGCCTTCGGGCCTTGATATAACTTTCATCACTGATCCTAATCTTTGGTATGCGCAGCCTGCTCGGAGCAATGGATCTCGGAATTTTGGGCAAACAGGCCCCTTGTCTCCTCCCCATGGATTCACCTCTCGGCCTCAGCATGGCGGTCACCACCATGCCCACTCTGGACCTGTTACTGGCATTCCCCAAAGCCAGTCCTACACTGCCGGCCTGCCTCAGAGTCATTCGTACAACTCGGGCTTATCTCTCATCAGCCCCAGCCCGACTCCTCAGCGTCTTGGCGGTCATCGCATGACGGCGGCTCTGTCCAGCCCTGACGTTGTCCACAATGGACGTTTGACTGAACCGCGCAACTATGCGCCGCGAACCTCTGGCCAGCCTGTGGACAGTCTGCCACCTCCTCGTTTCAACCTGGATACGACTCCTGCTCCCCCGCAGATCACGCCTCAGGATCCGTTCGGCATCCCATCAGAGTCCAACGCTCTGATCCCATTTCCTAACTTGCCCTCCCCAGCTGTTCAACAGGCGATGCTGGCAGCCGGTGCCCTTCAAATCGCCCACCGAAAATCCGATAAGTTGCTTGAGCTGACTAGCACTATGTCTGGCTATCCATCCCTCCAGATGGCCTTGAGCGCCGACTACTTCCCCTTCATCGACGGTCCTGGCTCTGCTAAGCCGGCTACATTTGGGGTTATTCGCCTCAAGAATGTGAGTTTATTATGCTTACTTCATCGTATGTCGACGTCGCGCTAACCTTCTAGATTCCGTTCTCTACCAAGCGAGCTGAGGTCGTCGCCTTCATTGGACGCAACAGCAAGATGCTCAACGATGCTGAGGAGCCGGTTCACATCATCATGGACCGTGCCACTTCCAAGACCATGGACGCCTTCGTCGAGTTCGCTACCATGGAGGATGCGATGCGCTGCGCCGAACGTCATCATCAGTTCGCTCAGGCTGGACGAGTCAGTCGTCTTGGCGATCGGCCTATCGAGGTCGAGCTCTCCAGCCAGGCTGCGCTTATGAAGGACCTGTTCCCCCTTGCCCGCGGTGTCTTCTGGGACGGGGCTACACCCCAGATCTACCCCTACAACGCTCGCGAGCCGTGGGTTAACTTCAAGGGTTTCATCTCTTGCGAGGAGATGGTCATGCTGGTTAAGCATGTCGAGGTCCCTCACCGAGTAAGTTCATCAAATCATCGTTTAGCAGGTGTGCTAACTTCTTGTAGTCTCCATTCTCCAAGGAGTGTCCTCAACGCCCCTACGAGTGCCTCATCAGCACTCTGCGCAAGTTCCCTTGGTTCTCCACCAACCACATCACCATTGCCCAGCGTGGCGCCATATTCAAAGCTACCGTCAAGCTCCTTCGCCTGCTTGCCAAGTCGGTCGCTCAAGGTGATGACCCGGTCAACCTGAACAACCAGCTGTACAAACGTGTCGTCAAGTCAGCCATGGATTGCAAGGGCTACACTACCGTCATGAAGGACAACATTGCCTACATGGTCCACATGGACGAGATGGAGCAGCGAGGCCACGGTCAACCTCTGAAGGCCGACTCTTGGGTGCACCAGTACGCTATGGTGGCCAAGCCCGATGCTCCCCTCGATGTTATCGATGTAAGCCCAGTTGCCCTTTCTGTTGTTTTCAATTGAACATGCTAACGTGAAGCTAGTGGTACATTCGCATCATTCGGGAGCAGAGTACTCGTGACGTCCTTGTCCGTCCCATTTCTGAGCGCACCGCCATCCAGGAGACGCTGAAGAAGACCGACGAGTACTGGGGTTACTTTTACCACGAGATTGGCTACACCCAGGGTCCTCAGTTTGACACCATGACTCTCGGGCAGTGCGCCTACGCCGAGTTTTCGGCCCTCGAGCGTATTCTTGCTCGCGCTCTTGGCAACAACTAAGTTGCCCTTCGGAGTCTACCTAGTCCATATGCACCTTGCGTTTATGAACGCAGGCCTGCTTAATGGACCTCCTTCACGACTGAAAACTCCTAAATCAAGATTGGTTCTACTCTTCGACTCATTTCCTTTCATTTATCAGCTGGCTGCTTATACGTCGCCAACTTTCACATCTCGACCCGGCCTTCTAATTTGCATTCGGCACAGCCCCCAGGTTTCTACAGCGACTCGTTTCGCTTTTTCTTTCTTCGGGTCTTTTCGTTATCCTGATTTCACACCGATTATTTCATAATTCATGCGCATCGACGCATATCTCTGGATTCATTGGACCAGACATTCTCGCCGCTTGGCCTTTACACACGCACCTTCGTCATCCAAAGACTTCAGCGTCCGTGGGCAACATCTTCACCCATGATATTCGGGGCTCAGCTTTTTGTCGACTCAGTCATGGGGCCAAGGCTAGACAACCAACATGCGGGACGAAGAAGAACTTGCGGCGCATTACAACGAGGACTTAACTCGGGGGTGAGGATCGACGGCTGCCAAGAGGACCCTATATAGAGGGTGGATTTGCATTTCAAATCGGATATGGGGTTTAACTTTCATTTTTTTCTGCGCTGCGTTCCGGTATTCTAGCTGGCCATCTTCGAGAGCAGCTGGTCCACGACATAACAGCCTCTGGAGTTGACGGTAGTAGCTGGCCAACATTGGCGGGGGTGAGCCCGTCTTGATGGAAGCCTTGCGAACCCTCAGTCTCATCGAGAGGAAACTTGGAATGTCGACCAATGGATCAACCTGGGGCAGGACTATCACAACTAGCTATATACAAGACTGAACCTTTTTTTGGTAACATGAACCGTCTCAAAGTGAGGATTGTGATCAACCCGCAACAACAGGAGCAAGCAGTACGTGTGCTCTAGCCGCCATGCTTACCTTTGATGCTCTCTTTTTCCTCTCCTTGTTCTTTCTTTTCTTAATCTACACTACCTCTTAATTGTTCTAATCCTCATTGACACACTGTACACAATATCTATAGGACGCACCTCGCGGAATCTCTGAGTTTTTGGCTGGTATGCTTGATGCTTCACGCAGGGGCGCACATAATGCAGGAGGCCGCTAATTAATGATGCAGTGGGCGGCGTTAAAGTTAGGCACAAGTAGCCAATGCAGTGGCACTTCCCCTGAAACCGGCCCTGATTCCTGATTACGGGCTGGAAAACTACTGAATGACCCCTAAAATCTCGATTCTCCTAGTGCGTATCTCTAACTTCGGCCCAATCACAGCGAGCGCCACACGTGAACAACGGCATCTTGTCCCCACTTGCCGTGTTCCTCCCCCTGGAGATGAGACCTGGGAAACGGGAAATGCTACTGGGCAGAGAGAAGCCATCTCTCCCTTGCTTTGGCTTGTGTTCGTTTTCCTTTGGTAAACAATAGCAAGATTGCAACCTGCAAGGAGCGTCTTCTTCCCGTGTTTGTATTTGATTGTACCTGAAGTCTCTTTCCGTCCTCGTGTCTCGATTCAAATAAACTCGCTTTCACGAGTAACAAAACAATAGTTGAGTTCCCGGATATCAACACCAGCATCCAGGTGACTGTCATCGCCGTTGTCGGATCTACACTACGCCAGCTGAATCGGCCTCCAACACCTCTCTCGCCAGAACTCGTCCGTCTTTCATTCTTCGCCAATCTAGTTCATCACCTACATCATGGCTGCTGAGCAAGACAAGACCGTCACCACGGCTCCTCCCACTGAGACTCCGGCTGCTCCCGCTACAGCAAAAGCTGAGGCGCCAGTTGAGACTACCACAGAGGGAGCTGCAAAGCCTGCTGCTGAGAAGCCTGCTGCCGAGAAGCCTGCTGCTGAGAAGCCTGCTGCTGAGAAGCCTGCTGCTGAGAAGCCTGCTGCCGAGTTGCCTGCAGAAGCAAAGCTTGAAGCAAAGCCTGTCCCTGACACGCCTCTCACCAAGCTCGGTAACCGCCTAGAAGACATCTTGAGCAAGGCGCTTCACAAGGAGATGTGGGGAGTCCAGCTCTCCAACCTCGACCACGTTCCCACCAAGGTCGTTCTCCAGAAGTTCCTGCGCGCCAACGATGATGACCCTGTGGCTTCTGAGAAGCAGCTCATCTCGGCCCTTGAGTGGCGCAAGAAGATGAACCCTACTGCGCTGGTGACGCAGACTTTTGACAAGAAGAAGTTCGACAATCTTGGCTTCGTCACCATCCACAAAGGTGAGAGCGGCAAGGAGACCATCATCACCTGGAACATCTACGGTGCGGTCAAGGATAGGAAGACTACTTTTGGCAACGTAAGGGAGTGAGTACCGCACATGCAGATCTATCACATAGGCCCTGGGCTGACTTGAGCTTAGATTCATCAAGTGGCGAGCTGCCCTCATGGAGCTCAGTGTCCAGAAGCTCAAGCTGGACCAGGTCACTGAGCCCATCCCGGAAGGCGGCGAGGATCCTTATCAAATGATCCAGGTCCATGACTACCTCAACGCCAGCTTCTTCCGGATGGACGCGGCCACCAAGGCTGCCACCAAGGAGACCATCTCCGTCATGTCCATGGCGTACCCGGAGCTACTCTCCCAAAAGTACTTTGTCAACGTGCCCGCCGTCATGGGCTGGGTGTTTGGCGCCATGAAGCTCTTCCTCGCCCCTGCTACTCTGCGCAAGTTTCACCCCATGGCCTCGGGCACTGCGCTGGCCACCGAGCTGGCTGACATTGTTTCTACGCTGCCCAAAGAATACGGCGGTCAGGGACCTAGTGTCAAGGAGGGTCTGGTCATCAAGTTGGCTGACCCCGGTGAGGCTCCTGCTAAGACTACTGCTGCCGAGTCCGCTCCCGCCACTGAGTCCAAGCCTGCCACTGCCCCCATAGACTCTCCTGCCGTTGTTCCTGCTCCTGCTGAGGCGGCCAAGGCCGAGACCGCCGACAAGGCTATTGAAAAGGCTGGAGAGAAACCCCTTGACGAGTCCCTTGAGAAGCTGAGCGTGAGACCCGCCGATGAGACCACTGGAGCTGCTGCCGTCGCTGACACCAGCGTCGCCGAGAAGAAGTAAATGAGCATCAAGTAGTTGTGCTCGTCGGAAGTTTTGTCGCCGGGAAGGCTGAGAACGAAGGTGGAGGATACGGACGCTGTGATTTCGCTGCCATCAACAATACCCCTTCACTTCTGTTGAGCGCGCCTTTAGGAATGGCGCGCCGACCACCCCTCTAGAAACCTTTTAATTGCCCCGTAGACTGGAATATATAATCTTTTAGCAGCTAGCAAACGATGTGCGTTTCCGTGGTGGTTGTGCTATTGATGGTGCCTATCGTTAAGGAGCGTGTATTGCAGGCGGCTGGCCAAGATACCGAAAACTAGTACCTCTGCTCTCTCCCAGTCCATCTGTGAGAAGACGGAAAGAGTTCCCGATAAATGATCTAAACGGCAAGAGTCGAAAGGCGGCTAATTGTCGATTCGGGGCTCATGTAGCCGGGGAATTGCGCGGTTAGGCAGTTTTGAATCCCGACAAGGTGAGCGATTGGTCACTGTGTGAAGTATAGTTCAAAATATGAAATTTTCCAATAGGCGCATTTATTTCAAGTAAACTTGAGAATAATTAGGAAGTGTATGAGAGAACAGGTGTGCAGGGTGCCGTCAATATCACGCTGGAGCTGCAGGCTGTTCGTGTTCCACCCAGATGTGAATAGGTACACCCACATATGGATGGTGAGCGGTGGGTGCATCAGGTGAGATGCAAGGCCATACTGAAGTCGAAGACGTCTATTGGAGATCCCGATAAAAACCAACTATGGGTTTAGCAGTGACCTACTGGGGAGTGAGTGTTTGCGGGCTCAGAGCATCACGACTCCGTGAAAGCCCTCATCGCGATGCCCGAATATCGCCCCCTGCCCCCTGACCTTCCAAGGCCAGGTGCAGGGCATCCCAAGTGACAATGTATAAACAGTTTTCGACGCTTCTTTGTTGACCAATTCAATTTGTGAGCCTTGGAGTCCAGATCGAGCGCCCGGGACATATTCTTCAGTTCCATCATGGCCGGAGACGAAGAGGTTTCCAAAACCAGCCGTTCCCGGAGGATAGGCTGAGGCGCCCGGGACTACCCAGTAACTCGGCAGTTCATCGCGAAAGAACGAGGTCAGCAGGATTTTAAATTTTGCACGGTGATTCACGTTGCATCCGATATCTGGATACGTGGTATCTGAGTCAGCTTTGTCGTCAATGCTCTCTGTGGCAAAGCGAGCCTAACAAGGTTGAGGATGGTTGACGATGATATCGTAACTCGAGAGATATAGAGGGCACGAATCCGCAATTCATCATTTAATCAAATTCCCAGGCTCGCAGTCTCGGAACAATTAGAACGTGCCTTGCGAATTGTCTTGAAATGATGGTGTGTTGCGAGTGGTAGCTGTGCATCACGGGGGGTGGTCTGTCTGTAGGCCTAACTCTCGACACTTTCTGTTTATCCTCGTTAGCATGGCAAATAAGGTAGCCCAGCCATTTCCTTTCTCTCCTCCTTTCTAGACTCCTGCTTCTGCTCCTCCTCTTCCTCCCTGAAAAAACTCTCAAACTCTCGGGCGCGATAAACCCGGCCCGTAACCACCACGTTTTATCTAACACCTCTCTTCCTCTCTTCCTTTTGAATTCAGGCACTTACGAGACGTTAACTTTGAACGTGCCTCGCTTCTGCGTGTATTACCCTCGCGAGTCTTCTCCACTAATTGTCTCTCGACTATCTTTCCCCCTCCCATCGTTCTCATCTAGCCCTTCTTTCTCTACTTCTCTCTCTCTCTCTCTCCCTGTCACGCCTCTTCTTCCCTCAATCCCACTTTCAAACATTACGACGCGGCCCAGTTTGTTCGACCGTCAACTAAAAGCCCAACTATTACACCATCGCCCCTATTTCCAAGGCCTCCGCTAGTGACGCCTTTTAACTCTCTTTCCATTTCTTTGCCCTCTATCCGACATCTCCGCATTGCCTTCAGAGTCGCTGAATTTGATCGTCTCTACTCCTTTTTCGGTTGTTGTTGTCCCTAATACGTACCTTGCCTCCCCCAGCTCCAGCTGGGACCGGCGACGCGGGGGGAAAGGACCACCCACCCACTTTCATCTTTGGCGCGCCGCGTTTGCTTCTCGCTCTGATTTACCTCTTTACCTCTTACACTCTACCTTCGCCTACTAAACTCAACCGACGCAACATCTACCTCATTCTTTCTCTTACACACAATTACTTCCCCCTCACAGCAACCACCTGCTATACCTCGGAAACCTCTGGATGACCTCTGCTTTCTGAACATTCCGCGCCGAGCCGAGTTTATTCGCTCCATCTCTTCAGGCGAGGTCTCCCCCCTGCCGCCATGGCCCTCGTCCTGTCCGCTGAGGGCAACTTTGAGGTTGGCGCCACGGACGACTCGTCTTCGAACGTCGCGTCAACGACCTCGACCCCCCCTACCACGGTCGCCGACGAGGCCAGTCTTCACTCGAACTCTCCTAAACGCGATGTCGTTCACGTTGCCGTTGAGCCCATTCCCGTAGACGTCGCAGCCATTGATCCTGCGCCCACTGCGGATCCCGTCGAAACTGTCAACCCTGCCGACCCGCCACCTCCGACTCGCTCTCGCCGCAGTCGCGTGAGTGCTCCCGTCTACAACCTCGTACAATTGAGCGGCACTGCCGGTCACGGAAAACGACGCTCCAAAGGTGACATTGTTGCGGACAGAAGACGACGGCGAACCATCTCTGGCCCGACCTTTGACCATGACGACCAGGCGACTTCGAGCCCTAGCCAGGGCGCGACTTCAGAGACTGTGCGAGACGCTACCGACGCGCTGGACACCCGACAATCATTTGGTAAATTTGACACTCTCCCACGCACTCGCCGCCAGAAGGTCCTCGGGACATCTTCACCCCTCCGGCGCTCCTCGTCGCGTTTCAGTCGCGTTGTGACGCCCACGGCGACCACCCCAACCAACAAAGCCACCAAGCCTGGCAAGCGCAGTCGCAAAGTCGTGGAAAAGTCACCCGCTACTATGTCACGCGAGCTGAGGCGCTTGCAGGATACTAAGGAATTTGCTCACATCGACGAAAAGCCCGTTCGTTACACAGTCTGGTCAAATGGCAAATACATTGATCCCAATGCACCGAAGGAGAAGCCACGGAAGCAGGAGGAACCTGAAACGGTTGAGGACGAACCTGAGGAGGCCGCGCCCGAACCTGTTACCAACACAAAGAAGCGCCGTGTCAAGAAATACCTCGACAAGGGACTTTATGCTGGCCAAGACGCCCCGATTGATATTTCCAAGGGATTGACCATAGCGGAGAAGAAGAAACTGGCTCAGCTTCCCGAACTTATCCCCAATGGTCGCGTCAACAAGACGATGCCACTGCCCATGTTCAATGGCCTGCGGACCATGATTGCTGGGCGCGACTTCAAGCTGCCCTACCACGTTTGCAACCCTCTTCCTCCGGGCCAGCCCAAGCCGGATGAATGGAAGAAGATGACCAAAAGTAAGGCAAGATTTGAAGACTTTATGAGTACATCATTAACCCTCTCTAGACCGATTTATTGGCGAGTCAAAGGACTACTGGCGCAAGTCGCCGCACTTCCACGACTACCAGTCTAAGTGTGTCTGCACCCCTGATGACGGCTGTGGTGAGAGCTGCCAAAACAGGATCATGCTGTACGAGTGTGATGAGCAGAATTGCAACGTTGGCAAGCAACATTGCCTCAACCGCGCCTTCGCCAATCTGACCGCGCGCCGTAATAAGGGTGGCAAGTATCGCGTAGGCGTCGAAGTGATCAAGACTTCGGAGCGTGGATACGGCGTGCGAAGCAACCGATGCTTTAGGCCCAACCAAATCATTATGGAGTACGCCGGCGAGATCATCACCGAGGATGAGTGCGAGCGTCGCATGACGGAGGTCTACAGGGACAATGAGGTGAGCTCAAGTGGATTATGGCAGCTCTGAGTGGACGATTATGCTGACTAAACCAAGTGTTACTATCTCATGAGCTTCGACCAGAACATGATTATCGACGCTACATCAGGGAGCATCGCGCGGTTCGTGAATCACAGCTGCAATCCCAATTGCAGAATGATCAAGTGGATCGTTTCCGGACAGCCGCGAATGGCCCTTTTCGCAGGCGACAAGCCTATCCAGACTGGAGACGAACTGACATATGATTACAACTTTGATCCCTTTTCGGCAAAGAATGTTCAGAAGTGTCTCTGCGGTGAGGCCAACTGCCGAGGTGTCTTGGGCCCGAAGCCTCGAGAGGTGAAGCCTCCCAAGAGCGATCTGAAGAACGCCGTCAAGGGCGCAGTCAAGGCAGGAAAGCGCAAACTCAAGGAACTGATTGGCACTGAAGAGGATAAGAATGGGAGCAAAGCAAAGAAGCGCAAGGTCCAGCCCGCGACCGGAGTGAAGCGAGCTCTGTCCAACGCCAGCTCCAAGGTCGCCAAGGGCGCAGCGACCGCCCTCAAGAAGGGCATGTCGACCGTAACGGCAACTGCGAAAAAGGCGGCTCTCGGGTCCAAGTCGCCTGCTAAACGGCGAGCGTCGACAGGCGCCATTCTCAAGAAGACGACTACAAAGAGAGTTATTCAGACTTACTCAGCACGCACACCCAAGAGACGCATCTCGGCCGGCGCATCCAGTGTGACTGTTGCATCAGCAACCAAGGGCAAGGCATCTCCGGCGAATAAAGTAGCTGTCAAGAAGGCGGCGGCCAAAGTGACGCCCGCCAAGGTGACGCCCGCCAAGGTTTCACCGAAGGCGAAGGGGTCTGTCACCAAGACGTACGCCCAGGGGGCGCGCAAGTCAATCGGTAAGGGAACCTCACCTCGCAAGGCACTCAATCTGAAGCGCGACGGTGAGATTCGGGTGGTGCAGTAGCAAGTGAAGTAATCAACATGACGACGTTGGGACGAGGAATTATCGTGTGCAAGTAAACGAGGCATTCTTCTGGATCTGGGATTTGCTGTTTTGGGGGAAGTTTGGGAAATGGGGAGGTTTTGGGAAATATGGACCTACTCTTGGGATTTTCTTGCTCTTGTCTTTGCTGCGGGCGCTAAGGCGTAGAAGGGGATGGCATTGTACAGTACAAGGGTTTGGCTGGCTGGCTGTCGAGGGCATTTGTATCTTGGCTTGTATCTAGTTTTCATCTTGTTGAGTTTCGTGAGAGAAAGCCGCTCTGCGCTACATTGGATGTTTTCGCTGGACGGCTCTGTGATGTACGATGTTCATCCTCAGGGATCACAACTCGAGTTAGTCCAAAGCGCCAAAAGAAACGAGAGGCCTCTTTTCGTCATGCAAGGCAATAAGGTAGACTGGTCATTCAGTTTAGACATACGGGTATGTCGGTGAGACCGCAAAGGCAACTGACGTAAGGTGACAACCTATCTAAGGCAACCATAACTGATTTGTACCGCCCGTTTTGTCACAGGGCTATCGGGATGGTTTGCTGTGCAACTTTAAAGAAAGCCTGTCATTAAGCCTACGTCGTGGCTCTTACGATGCCGACTCAGGTGTTGCGATTTTTTCGTTCATTCCGTCATCGTAACTTGGGTTTCGGACAAAAGTAGTCATGATAGCTTGAAAGTTATGAACGGTGGCGTAGCATGTGGCTTGTTGACTCGCTCATCGTACACTCCTCTCCAAGGCTGGGTTGAAAACGTGATTTGTTATTGATTTGGGCGTCAAGAGCCAAATAGAAATGAGCTTGGAGGGTTTGGGACGGCGGGCATGGAATTTCTTGGTGCTTGGTGGGCTCTTTGGATGTGAGTCGTTGAAAATGGTGATCCGATTGCGTGTGGCTGTGCAATAGCTTGACTTACACGCTTGCGTTGTGTCACAAGTAAAAGGGAAAAAAGATCAAAGACCTCAAAATGAGGCAAGCGGACTGTGCGGTTGTGGGGCGACAGCATCGTGCCAGACATCAACGCAACACTCACTAAGAACAGGCGCTGAACGTCCCCGTTCCGTGTGTTGTGACACTTTCAGGGACTTGCGCCCCAAAATCGTAGCGGCCAGGAGTCTGTCAGCCCCGAAACAGAAACATCTACTCACCATTCAGCGAGAGAAGGAGTAGTGACATAACAGTCTTTAGGTTTTGACGAGTGCGTCTATTGTAGTGTCTATGGAATAATGTTGAAAGTCAGAAGGGCAAAGGGGAATTGGGGAAAATCTAGATGTAAAAACCAAGTACAAGCAAGAAACAATACATAACAACGAGCGTGTTCTAAAGGTGAGGAAACTAATTGCCGAACACAACAAGCGTCAGGTTGTGTTCTTTGCGGGCTCAGAGCGCGAGCTCTGGGTGATATCCTGCTTCCCCATCGTTCTGTGTAAGATACCATTCTTTGAGAGGACTTCCACCACTATTCCTCACTTTGACGAACTCCAGTGCACACAGGAAAGGCTTTCTGCTCGGAAATTGAAGAAGATACTTGTCGATCGGGACTTCTGAGTGTGTGTTCTGGAGCATAGGACCCTCCGTTGCTGATGACAAGACATGTCAAGGCTGGGGCCAAAGCATCTACTCCACCAGGACTGTGTCGTACACGGTCGTGCATGCCGAGCACCGCGGATGGTGGCATTGAGAACAGTAAGCATGGAGTGCGGGTCCCCATGCGAAGCTGCACCTGCAACACTTCCACTTAACGACAGTCATATATCCGGGCATGGCGTGAGCTTTCCACAGAGTTGATGACCTTGAAAAGAGCAGATAGGGGTTGTACAAGTGAGTGCAGAGGTGTCTGAATGGCGGGATATCAAAGATGTGGAGGACTCCCAAGTAGAAAGTCTAGCACTGGACTGCAATGGGGTCGAAGAGCGCAAGAGTTGCGGATCTTGAGGTGAGTGTTGTTGTAAATAAGACTAGATCAGATAGAAAGGACCTTTGACTGCGGACTGAGATGTGAGAGTCTTGATGATGAGCTGTGAAGAAGGAAGCCATCATTCTATATCTTTATAAACGCAACAAAAGCCGTGCTTCCCCTTAATGAGCAATGACGAGGCGATTCGGAATTACACTGCCATTGTCTGTTACA
This sequence comes from Fusarium devonianum, assembly GCA_017140155.1. Taxonomy (NCBI): domain Eukaryota; kingdom Fungi; phylum Ascomycota; class Sordariomycetes; order Hypocreales; family Nectriaceae; genus Fusarium; species Fusarium devonianum. Next base: position 12,003 of record JADBHU010000428.1, on the reverse strand, counting down.
CAGCACAGAGAACTTCCCAGGGCGTGTATGGACGTCTGGTAAACAGTTGACTGAAGCTGGAGGGCGTGTGATTTTCTCCCATTGCCTGCGTGGACATCCAGATCGAGTCGTTGACTTTTCAGGCCCAGCGGTAACACATCTCTGTGGCAAAGCTTGTCGCTTGCGCGCAACTTCTGAGGCGGATATTCTGACGAGGGAGGCGACTCTCGAGGCGTTTCAACCCTTTGAAACTGTCGATTGGGTCTTGCTCTGGCCAAAGCGATGCTTCACTCAACCTTTGGCGTCGGTCGAGCCGCGCCGGAGAGTTGCAAACCGCCTCATCAGTGGCAGGTAGTGGTTTTTCCCGTGTCGTCGGACACGTGAAAACATTTTCGGTGAGAGCACAGCCTCCTCAGCGAGGGAGGTGAGTCTAGTGACTCGAAATAGTATTCCGAAGACGACGAGCTTGAGTATGCGACAGAGTGTTGTGGTTAGTAATTAGACTAACGGAAGTCAGGGCAGATGCCACTGAGCCCAACCGCAGCAATAAGGCATACATAGCCTCAAAAACAAAACTCCTCTGCAAGTCCCGTCACTTTAGGCATCGTGAGGCTTGAGCAAGCTAAGACCATACGAAGAAGGGGTGCAGGAAGTAAAGGTCTGGAGTGAGCCCGTACGTCTTTCAAGCACAGCCACCCACAAGCGTTGTTGCACAGTATGGGAACTGGCTCGGAATTTTGCGCTTCACGCTCGGGATAAACAACCGAAGCAGGTGAAAATGACAGCAAGTGTGAATCTGTAAGGAAATCTCTCGTTGTGGTTGCTATTGAAAGTTCCAGAGGTTGAAAATTGCGGGTTGGCTGTAGTCTGGCTCGGATGGTGGGCGGGCTCCCCGAGCTTGGTCTCAGTACAAAGCTTCGATCCATCTTTGGAGATGTCGAGATGACGATAAGCCAGACAAGGCGATAATTGAGAGCCAAGAACTATAATAAATTTCAAAATGTTAACGATATGAGGCTCTGCAAAGATGGGACAGCTGTGCCATGCTGTGCGATGGCCGAAATGCACTGCAACCGTCCTCCGCTCGATCTCGCGGCGGTGGATGGGCGCTCTCAGTGGGTTGCAAGTAGCGAGCGCTGCATAACATGGCTTGACTTAGATGCAATAAAGGGGAGTAACTGTGACTCGGCTTAGTGATCTATGCAATCCTGCATACAAGTATATAGGACGACGTAACCGCAAAGTGCAAGTGCAGGTACTTGCGACGACCTGGGAGTGGAGGCTGCATCCATTGTCTGACTGGTACCGAACAGACGGAACTGTTTTAAGTGTACTTGATGGCATATCAGAGCTGCATCAAATTGAAGGCTCAATTGTCGGTTAATCGAGTTAATGTCGGTCGAGTTGTCGGCAGGATCTTCGTAGTAGATGTTGTACGCGATTCACGTAGCGTCGCAACTCAAAATCGTCGACTGTCTTCGTCGATGACCGTAGCAGCGATCGTTCTGATCGGTGGATGTAGTGCTTTGACCCAAGGACTTATTAGCTGCCCGCAACACTCGTTAGTCTTTGATGGTCATAATAGATATGCAATACCTCATAATGAAGAGTTCAATCAACCACCGGCTTATCCGACGTTGTGTTGTTAGGGCGAGGAGAAATAGCCGCTGTCGCGAGATCAAGACTCTCCAGAAAACACGACAAAGTTGGTGCAATGTCAATGGAGAACAAATAACTCTTCAAAGCAACAAAAGAATAGATAAGAGGGGATTCGAGGCTTTAAATAGGAGGGACTGCCTCGTGGCAGCCACTCAGCCGCATCTGAGCTGCTCCAGTTCCCACGCAGAAACAGCCTGATCGTGCTTCGGAAATGCACAACAACGGAACTGGACGAATTCGGGCGACCAACAGTAGGCTACACATTCCTGGTTTGTCAATGTGGAAGTGAGTTTCAGAGATGGCCTGATAACACAGAGGCACGCGCTCTCTGTAACAGGGCACAGCCAGGAATGCAAAGGTGTCTCTTGTGGCCTGTATGAGACTTCATATGCTGATTTCAGGATTGCAGAGAGCTGAAAGGACAAACAGCGGATTTCGAGCAGCACCGGCTATTAGGGATAACAAATTAACGGATCTGTGAGGCATCGTGAAGAGAGAACATTGCTGCGTAGATGCCTGGAATCTTGCTAATAAACCGGCGATTCCTTAGGCGAGCAGTTATCGTGGCACCACTGGGCAACAGCGCATCCTTGAGGAGCGTCAAATAATTCTCACGTTTAATTTTGCTGACCACTTGATTTTAGTCAAATGGACAGATATTAATGTGGTCTGACAACTAGTCTTGCCCAATGTCTGGGCCCAGACCCATGAAAAGTGAGCAGTCATTGTTCTTCAATTATATAAAGATCTTGAAGTAAGTTTGGCTAACTTGAAGCCAGAGAAGAAGAAAAGAATGAACAAAAAGTATCAGAGAAGCCTGATTGTTCCTAAGCCAATATTCCGCGCGTCTCTTACGCACTTGGCTTGTACTAGACAACGAGGGCTGACGCAGCAAAGGGGCGATGCAGGACCTGAACGGTTGTGAACTTGTGTTGATCTGCATTAAGCCTCGAAATTATGATCTAGACCTTTAAGACACAGATGTACTCTATAAGTTTGCGATTAGCTTTGGAAGGCCGGAACGTTGTCGCAATGGACTGGAAAGATTGCGTGGCCATCTCTGAGGCGATGTAAGCTGGGCAGCTTTCACTTTGGTCTGGCTCAGGGTTGCTGAAGTAACGGAGAAAAGAGGAAATTCGGAGAGAATCGCCCAGCTTTGGATGAAAAGCGAGTAGAAAGAGTTGGGATAATTGCTAACCAACGTATCTTAAAGTGTAAATATGACTTTACGTTGGTCGTGATGTTGGTTCGAGGCTGATACCGACATATCGGGTGCAGGACAAGCAACAATGCAGTGTTTGGCTCCGCGCACTGTCGCAGCGTCCAGGACAGCCAACGGCGTACAAATGCGATATATTTTATATAGGCAATCATCAACTTCAATTGGAACTGACTATAAATAGAGCAGGCAATGCAGAAAACCTAATCTGCCGGAGAAGCCTAAGTTCTCATCATGCATCACAAGATCCCATCTCGATAGAAGGTTGACAACCGCGTCTCGGACAATAGTATCTTCAAACCTTGACCAGCTATGTCCGATATTGTGCATATTTAGACGTATATATACGGACTCTTCCACTTGAAACCTTTTCTTCATTCATTCATTCATTCATTCATCCATGAAAATTTCGTTCACAAGTTGCCATCATCAAAATGCCTGGTAACAGCGAGAAAGACGGCGACTGCCCGTACTGTGCGATAACGCCAAGACCCGTTAGATCTCGCACGGAGCTGTTTGTGGAGAAGCCCGAGTCTCTAGATGCGACAACATCAAATGAGATCATCGTCCGTCCGAGACCGACGCACTCCGCTCCAGCCTCGAACTCGTCTTCGACTTCGGACTCCAGCCTCTCCTCCTACTCTTCGGAAGACGGCAGCGATGACGAGATGCTACAACCGGCGACAAGCAACCGCGCCGAGACTCGCTGGACCGTTCGCATAATCCCCTTATTCATCTTCGCGGCCCTCGGCTACGCGACGTATGATATCGTCGCGCATCTCTGCAGTAAGCCCTTGCCGCCCCTCGCCTTGCGCAAGTTCGCATAACTGACAACTTTGTGCTTTGTACAGTCAACTACCTCCTTAGGCAGAAGCATGAAACGGCCGTCGCGGTCGCGCTTATAGTGCTCTACTTCATTTTCCTCATCCTGACGCTCGCGTCCTACTTTCGATGTTTTTTGACGATACAATTCAAGACTGGGTTCGTTCCCTTGTCGCCCGAGCGAGAGGCCCTCGATAAGGAGCGCAAAGAGGCAAAGAAGCGAGGAGGAGATATCGAAGCGATGCCATGGGTCCCGCCCAACCAGGACCCCGATGCCCATGGCCTCGAGGCGTTTTATAGCAAGGACGTCTTCGTCTGTGAGGTCGACGGACGACCGAAGTGGTGCTCCGAGTGCAGGACCTGGAAACCTGATCGCGCCCATCATTCAAGTGAGCTTGATCGTTGTGTGCGAAAGATGGATCATCTATGCCCTTGGGTGGGTGGCATGGTGTCAGAAACATGTACGTGCTATTCCTTGCCATGGACTCGAGGCGATGCGACTAACATATGTGAAGCTTTCAATTTCTTTTGTCAGTTTACTTTCTACTGCGCCTGTCTCTGCGCCATATGCATCGCGACGAGTGCATATTCATTCCAGATGCAGCGACGCGACAAACAGTCAATAGATGGGCGCCTCATGGCAGGCTTAGTCCTCTCGTCTGTTTTTGGCCTCTTCACCACGGCCATGACCATCACCGCGATGCGTTTCATTTTCACAAACATCACAAACATCGACTTGTTCAAGAAGCATCAAAAGTTTCGACTAGCAGTCCGCATTCCGCACAACACCCAGCCGACGGATCGCTACCAAACCGTTACCTACCCGCTCGAGGTTCCAGCGATGGGACCAAACCCGCCCGAGATGGCTCACGTCTCCGGAGTGGCACCTGTAAATGGTATCAACCAGACCAGTGGCAGTGCACCAGAGACACAGAATCAACTCTCGGCTCGCGACCAACAAGCTAAGCGAGTCTTCGCCATCCTCACCACCGAACCCGGCGAAAACCCCTGGGATGTCGGACCCTGGAGGAACTTCAAGTCAGTCATGGGCAACTCTGTCTTTGAATGGCTGCTACCCTTACGGCACTCTCCCTGCTGCACACACGACAGTATGGAGAGCGATTACGAATATGGCCCCCTTGTCGAGGAATTGAAGAGACGCTACGGCATCGCTGATAATGAAAGCCCCGCTAAAGAAGGAATCGAGATGCAGAGCGCTGGAGCGACGAGATGATTGGATTGGAAGCACAAAAGATACCCCGGAGTTGTGCTGGTTTTTAAGAGTATACGAAGCATGGAAGAGCAATACAGCAGAGCAAAGAGACGGGCATACATAATGTTTAACGGGATTCGGCATATAATACCACTATATATAGAAACTAATTCGGAGGACCACGACTCACTACCACTCAATACCCATCGTTTGAGCAGTTCCTTGGATCACCTTCTTGCTGAGACTTCACCGTGCTTTCGACGACCCAAACAATTGGCCAGCAGCCTACCTGCATCATCGGGGGAAGGCTACTATCAAGACAACACTGCCATTCTGTCACTTCAAGTGATCTAGGTTTGTATCTCATGGTGCAGTGTCACTCAAAATGTAATAATGACAAAAAAACATACAACATTGGGGATTCGCTAGTCGTCACCGACCTAGCTACTAATCCAACTCTTACCAGGTTATCGATGGGAGATCAGACGGGATCCCGAGTTTTCTGATAGATGTGGTCGTATGTACTTGCAATGATGGTATCGGGCAGTATAAGCCCTTGTCACAGCTTACGGCGACGGTGCTGGTGCTGACCACTAAAGAGACGACTGGACCATGGTGACATTGGAGAGATGAAGCGGCCTGTTTGACGGCACCAGAGGCCACCTTACTGTACAATACTTCGAAAACAGTCAACTGTGAGGCGTACCTCCGCTACACGGAATACGCGGTCGATCTAGATAGGGTCTGGCATCAGGAGAGAGGACCAGCGAACGGACTTGTGACGGTAAATAGGCATTTTGGGATATTCGGGTCGAGAAAGGTCGTGCTATGATTCGGCAGCAGGAAGAGCCGAGATATCTCGTTAATCGAGCGTGGTACAAAGTATCTGCGCTCCATGGCTGAGTTGAAGGCATCGTATGAAGCATGGTACTCAGAGGCCGTAACGCAGTTCAGTAGCCCCCTTTCGCCCTGAAGAGTAAAAAAAGCAGAAGGCGATTATTGGGGGGAAAGGGCATTTCAGATCAACCAGGGACATTTGAAAAATTGTTTCTTCGGCCGAAGGCCTTCAGAAACCTTGTCAAGTCAAAATGGTGGATGTGCCTATTTATACTTGGGACCAATTTTGGTTTTTGAAGCCGGAGAATCCCAAGAATCGCGTCGGTGGGTCCTCTATATGCAGGTGAGTGGGGACTGATAACCATGCTTCAGCCAATCACAACCTGCATGCCCTTTCCTAATCGCAACATCTAAGTCTCATCAAACCTCCACCATCTCCAACCTCGTGCCCTTCCAACGCCCATACGCCAATCATACCGACAGGCCGAGACAACCAACGCGCATTTTGATGAGTGGATTACGAGCAGAGCTGATCTGAGAGTCAGTCGTCTCGTGGCGTGTTACTTTCAGCACCAAGTCTCTCCAGATCCCTGTAAACCGGAGACCAAGGAGTCGTCGCCCTCGTTCAACATCCTACCTTGAAGCACACGATGCTGAGAAATCCCACGTCCGCTCCGCCACCGCCCGCAGGATGCCCTCTTCCCCGCTTCACCGCCCCGCTGGGGCTTCGTCACCGCTGAACGAAGCCGGATGGCGCCGCTCCCAGTTCACGTATCGCCAGCTCTCGCAGCTTGCCACGTCCAGCAGCTCGAACCCGCTGCGTGTCATTGCACACATTGATCTCGATGCCTTCTACGCTCAATGTGAGATGATTCGGCTCGGTACCCCCGAGGACAAGCCCCTGGCAGTTCAGCAATGGTAAGTTTTGGCCGTTTGTGTTTGCTCAACTTCCCGGGAGGGGCTGTATGCACTCTTCCCTCTCTCCGTGTTCCTACTTAGGCTCTCTATGGTCAGCCGTCTTGTCTTACCCCTCGGCTGAATGCTGAGTTTGCTGTTGATCTCCACCGTGGCGATATGGTTGGACTCTCCGGGACGTCTTATCAATGGCTCGCATTGTACAACCCATCATATGTTGGGAATGGCCCAGTGGCTGTTCCTGTTTACTGCTCCACTGACCAGTCTTCTTTCTCTCTCCGGTTTCATGAAGAGGATTGTTCTGCGTGGGTCGTTCTCGAATGACCTTTCTTCCTCAGAGCTGCGAGAGTATTGATGGTTACGTCTCGCTTGAGGGTAGGCTATCGCCTTGTCCAATGGGCTGTCTTTGCCTTTGGTTGTCTCCATTGAGTTGTATCGTCACCTTGTTCACTCTCCATTGCCAAGCATACGGCTCCGCCGTGGCTCGAATTCCTCTGTTGTCGATTGGTAGACAGAGTTGTCCTTGGACCCATCAGTCGATGTGATGCCCTTCACCGGTTCCATCTACACTCATCGTTCTGAACCACAGACTTGGATGCGGCCATGCCTTCACTCTCCGGCTCTAGCCTGATGCATCATACCATTTTGTTCACACTCGGGCTTCCCCGCTTTACTTCCTTCACAAGTCTTGGTTGTCGCTTGCTTCTCAACCTTCTTGTGTCACAAACACGATCATGACTGAGCTTTTCCGACGAGTGAGATAGTAACATTTCCATAGGCAAGGACTTATCGCCATCAATTATCCTGCACGCGAATCAGGCATTGGGCGCCACTGCAATGTCGACGAAGCAAAGAAATTATGCCCCGACCTCATTGCCCAGCACGTGGCCACATGGAGAGAAGGCGACGACAAGTGGGCTTATCGAAACGATGCCGCTGCCAACATAGCAACCGACAAGGTCTCTCTTGACCCATATCGTCTGCAGTCGAGAAAGATTTTAGCATTGATCAAAGACGCTCTGCCTGCCGACCTGCAAAGGGTGGAGAAAGCAAGCATCGATGAAGTCTTCTTAGATCTCTCAAGTCAGGTTCACACAATCCTTCTCGAGCGCTTTCCGGAGTTATCGAACCCACCGCCATATGACGACCCTACCGAGAAACTTCCGCTTCCATCAATTGTGGCTCTCGATTGGCAAACTGATGCCCTAGTTGATCTTGATGAAGAACAGGAAAGCATTGACCCGGATTGGGACGACGTGGCAATACTCATCGGGTCAGAGATCGTCCGAAAAGTAAGGGCTCAGGTGCGACAGAAGTTGGGCTATACATGCTCGGCAGGTGTAGCCAGCAACAAGCTCCTCAGCAAGCTGGGATCCGGTTACAAGAAGCCCAACAAGCAGACCGTTGTACGCAATCGGGCGATTTCGTACTTTCTGGCTGGATTCAAGGTCACCAAGCTGCGAAATTTGGGCGGAAAGCTGGGCGAGCAGATTGTCTCTACATTCAACACCGAAAGTGTCACCGATCTGCTGGAAGTGCCGCTGACGACCATGAAGTCGAAACTCGGCCATGATACCGGCCTGTGGATCTACAACATCATCCGAGGAATTGACCACAGCGAGGTCAACTCGCGCACTCAAATCAAGTCCATGTTATCAGCAAAGTCGTTTCGACCTACTATCAATTCCTACGAACAAGCTGTGCGCTGGCTGAGAATCTTTGTGGCTGACATATTCTCTCGGCTTGTCGAGGAGGGCGTCTTGGAAAACAAGCGACGACCGCGGACCATCAACTTGCACCACAGACACGAAGGCCAAGTACGATCACGACAGGGCCCCATTCCTCAGGGTAAATCACTGGACGAGGAAGGCCTTTTCGGCCTTGCCAAGGACCTTCTTGGGCAGATTATTGCGGAAGGGAGGGTCTGGCCTTGCGCGAACCTGAGTCTCAGCGTAGGCGGTTTTGAGGATGGCGTCAAGGGAAACATGGGAATCGGTGCTTTTCTCGTCAAAGGAGAGGAAGCAGAGGCACTTCGCTCTCCAATGGCCGAGAGTCGTCCAACGTCTACCGAATCCGAACACGCAACAAAGAGACGTCGAGTTGAGGACAATGGTATCCAACGGTTCTTCTCCAAGAAACCATCTCACGATGGGAGTCCTTCCGAATCAGTTACTCCTAAGCATGACTATGACGGTGGCGAGACTTCTTTTTCGATGCATCAGACGAATGCGACAGATACGGGGCTTCCGAGCATGGAAGATGTGGCAGATGTACAGGGGGGTCACAATCAAGAACTCCCTAGCGATCTCTTCGTGTGTTCTCGCTGCAAAGCTAGCTTTGGGGACCCGGACGCGATGCAGAGCCATGACGACTGGCATATGGCCAAAGACCTCCAGGATGCGGAACGTGTCAGACCTACATTCGCCGAGCGATCGCCTGCTCCGCGTAACACATCACAACAAACACGCGGAACCACTCCCAGACGTGGCCGAGGGGGAGGGGGAAGGATGGAGCAAGGACAAAGCCGACTAAAGTTTGGTTGATGAATGCAACACTTGTCTCTACCCAAGCAGAAGCGAGGAACAGGGTCAACCCTTCCGGAACCCGAACTCGTCTGTCCTCGGCGCAGCCCTTGACTCCGGGTTACAAAGTGATCACGATTACAGCGACGGGACCAAGCCATCGGTTCTGGGTGAGAGTACTGACATCGCCCAGGCCGTTCTGATGAGCTATGTATAGCCCTAGTCAAGCGTTGAAAGTTGATACGTGGTACTACGGACGCACAAGTACTTTTCAGTTACTAATCAGCTCAGTGCCGGTTGTGCTACCAAATGCCCCGAACGGGTGTTCTGAAACCTTCTGAAGGAGCGAAAGGTGCTACAAACCGGGGGATTTGTGTTTGCATGGGAACACAATTCATGTCAAGACGGCTGAGGCGGCATGACAGGCTGACAAGCAATGCGGGTAGCCGAGCGCGCATCAAAAAAAAGGAGAAGCGCTCCGAGGACAGCTTGACAGGCGACTATGGCTCAAGCACTTGCAGTTTAGTGCCAGCGGACGGGGCCGAAGTGAAATCGAATCACCGAGTTGCTGATGCAGGGCGGCCGAGCTGGCGATTGCGATAATGAAAAGCTTGGTTTTCGTTGGACGCCAAGATGTTCTTCAGCTCTTGCCGACATTTCTGGGTATGATTGGGTGATTTGAGTTTGGGCACCGAATAATGGTTCCAAAGGGCGGGCAGCGCTGCGATGCGTTGGGCCTCGATTGGTGCAAGGCATTGCTACCCAACGCAACCTCCAAAGGGACAGCCGAGCAAGCCAGCCGACAAGTGGAGTACGCAACGCATGTATCAGCCTCGAAGGTAACTGAGGTATTGCTGGAACAGCACAACACCTGACAGCCATGGCGTTACGGATACACGTTTCCTGTTCCGTGTGGGCGATGGACCAAAGCCCGTCGACTGGGACAAGGCGAGGAGAAGTAAGGAGGCAATGGAGTGCAGAGGAGCAGAGCTGCCCAACGTGCTCCGAGACAGTTGAGCAAAGCAGAACACGATGCAACAGAACAGACATGCAAGGTTTGCTACACTGGCACCAGACATCCACGGATGAGAGTCTTGGGATACATTGAACGGATGAAAAGCGGCGTCACGGGGTGGATCCTAGATAGGAGATGACGATGATTCCTGAACGGTCACATCTCAGTCCAATCTCGTGCCTCACGCCGCTCGATTAGTTGCGTTCGTGATGGGTCATCACCAAACAAGGGCGGTTTCCCCGTACTTGACACGGATAGTCCTTGATCGAAATCTGGGAAGACGTCATCGTTACCCTCAAAATCCTTTCTCTCCACCACCGTAAACCGCTTTCACGATGACAGAGCCGGCAGTCAACTCATTGCTGATCCTCGAATGACAAAGAGTTTTGTATTGCGTGTTCAAACCTTGCAGAAGACGTCTCCGTGCCGCCCGTGGACGATCGTAACTTTAGAACAGAACAGTCTATCGCCGTTGCCATCCCGCAAAAATGGGGAGGAGAGGCTCGGCTGGAGGTTGGGCATTGTCGCAACAAGGAAGAGCCTTGTTGGAGGCGAGACAAAAGCGACATTGCGAGTGGCATTTGCCGCACCAGCCAGTTCATCCGAAGGGATATCGCCAGGTTTCTTGGATGAACCCAGCAGGTCGTGCAGGGTCAGTTGAAACCGTCAGCCTGGTTTTGACGGGAGATCGATCTCTAATAAGTGACGGATCGAAACCTTTTCCTCAAGGCAGCAGAAGACAGCCTAGAAAGAGGATCGAGGGGCTAGACTGATTGAGTCGTAGGTACGGGGTTTATGGAGGAATATTGCACTTAGGAGATCAACTGACGTGATAGCCATCACTTACTCATCCTTACATAGCGGCCCGCGCTGTGACTTGCACATCAGCCTGTTTTTAGAACTTGGAGAGCAACCGAAGCCTTTTGGATCAACTCTGTTAGTGCGACGGCCCAGCCCCCGGAGTGGTGCCCAAGCACAGGTCACCGCCAAAGACAAGAGCCAGAGCCCAAGCGAAGCCCAAGCGAAAGCCTAACGGGCGAGCCCAGAGTTGGCAGAGGTGCCAACCCACATCCGGCTTCGGTAGGCGGTCCAACGGTCCACCAGGCGAGGTCGCGACTGTCACGGACGGGGAACCAGGGCAAGGCCTTAACCAGGATGAGGATCACAATCAGGGCGCCCAAGCACGAGGCCAACAGCCCTGCACCCGCTGCAGATCCCGCGGCTTGACGTTGGGCTTCGGTCAAGGGAGGAGGACAAGTCTCTACGCCACGGTCGCGTCGTGGCAGCCCAGCACACGCCCAGCCAGCAAATTCTGCGTCGTCAGGCAGAGCGTGTGATTTTGTAGTACGGCTTCAGTCATCATCTGTCTCTCTGTTAGTCTGGGCTCGATAAGTCTCCGGGTGCAACCAGCTTCTGCCTTTGTGAACTTTCACTAGCAAGACAAGGAGGACCCTGTGATGTTGGGAAGACCAGCAGCAATAGCATCACGATATCACCACACAAATTATCAAGGCTTGCAGTAATTCTCAGCAACAGCAGCATCATCAGCCATTCATTTGGTCGCCACCGCAACAGTCTCCTCCTCCTTACCTCCTCGTTCCAGTGCCGACGTCCTGTCAACTAAAACCTCCTGCAACATCTCCACATCGACCACCACCAACAAGGACATCTCCAGCCAACAACATCGCGCTGTCAGCGCAGCCTGTCCCACTGCCGCTCCAGTTCTGCTGGCCTCTTGCCCGCCTGCAGGTCACTCTGCCCACTGGAAGAGCTCCAGAGGCCCCCCCCCCGTCAGCGCCTATCACCACTTGCACCGCTGGGT
>JADBHU010000427.1:0-36742 GCA_017140155.1 Fusarium devonianum | reverse complement strand
GTAATCAGCATTACGGGGGACAGCAGCATCCGGGATCGAACCAGTCGTACGGTTCGCATCAGCAACAGCCAGGCCAGAACCCCTCTTATGGCTCGCATCAACAGCAACCGGGCTCGCAACAGCAATATGGTGATAGCCCTTCTTACGGTTCAAGACCGCAACAGGGATCGCAGAACAACTCGTTCCCTCCCCCGCCCCCGGGAGGCCCCCCTCAACAGCATGGGCAGCAGGGGCAACACTTTCCACCTCCTCCTGGGCAGCCTTCGCAGCATCAAACATATGGTCAAGCGTATCCCAATAGCCCGCAAGTCCCTGGTAGCCAGTCTGGCGGTCACCACGGTGAATCGCTGAACCAACATGCGCAACACCAGCAGGGCTACAGTGCGCCACCAAATGCCTCCCACCAGCAGTATCCCCCTCCTCCTCCCGGAGGTCCTCCAGGAGGATACAACCCATTGTACAACGGAGGCCAAGGAGGCCAACCTTCCTATGGGGGGCAGCCTCAGTACAGCAGTGGCGCTCCTCCAATTCCGGACAAGATCCCGTCTCAGCAATATGGGGGTCCTACCTACTGAGCGGACGCTTGCCGAAGTTCAAGAACTTGCCGAACTCACACTGTCCAAGCTTGGGCCCAATAGAAGACGACTAAGTATTCGGTGGCACAAGATTGCGAGATCATGCCGCATCGGCCCTGCACATTCCTTGCTGTCACAACGCGCCTGACAGCTGGTGATATGATGAGAGGGCATGAGACGAGCCAAAACAAATCGGGAAGGACATAGAAGACGAGGCCCAGCAAAGGGCTGAGGATGAAAGCGATATTGTAGCACAGTTACGAGCAATATGATGACCAACGTAGATAGTAGAATGCATTCGCCGGGTTTGTTTTTACATTTCTCTTTGTCGGAACATCGGTTATAGGGATCAAGTACACGTAATGTCCCCTTTCTAATTCTCTTTCTTGTCTACCTTGTCAGCGACGACGGCAATCGATTGTAGCTTAGAAGCAATGCACCTGGCCACAAACCAGGCAGCTATGCCGACGGCCACGAGGAACCCGGCGGTTGGTACTAGAGAGCGAGGCACAACGTTGAGAAGATAGGGGTCGAGAATAAGGTCCACGAGCACGGGAGGCGGATCCTTCATGAGAGCCGCATCGTCAGTGAAGTAGTCTGCTGAAGCTTTGACCTGAAACAAAAGAACGGAAGCTTGCCGCTCACCCTGCACTATGTGGGAGACGTCAAGCTGTTTGGCATCATGATCTTCGGTCTCAGTCTGGCGCGAGTAAGCGTAGGCGGCTAGTGACTGCATCAGCTCCGGGGTGTCCCAGACGACATCAAGCTCAAAAACATCCAGCAGGAAGCCCGTAGGTTGCTGCGGGCCAGTTGAATTAGCTTCCCAACCAACACACTCGAGGCCTGGGCATCGATTCGACTTACAATAGCAGCCCAGCAGACCCGCAACTCATACCGCTGACCGGGGCTCAAGCTGTCCAGCAACACCCAAGTTGCGGCACCTGACTCGTAGTCTTTCGGATCAGATGGAAACACTCGGCTCAAATTGGTCCTGAGCGAGGAAACTTCCGTTGTGAGGACCGGAAGGTTAAGATCTGCCAAGGTAGGCTTCTGTAATGGGATGGGGGCGCGTTGGGGAGCTGTAAAGATGGTCTTTTCGACGTTGGCGGATACGAGAGTGAGAAGCAGACCCAATATGGGTATCAAGTGATAGTTTGTAAAAACCATCTTGGTTGTGAGGATGAAAGGCAAGTTGAAGGTTGGTTATAAGTGGTACTGACGACTACTATGGTAGTACGTAGTCTATGTGCGGGTGGTTCACGTTGTCAGAAGCATCACGTGTACCCCTGTCTGCCCCGCTACTTAAGGTAGGGTCTCAACTGGCTCATTTACTAGAGGAGAGTAAGCAAGAAGAAATCACGAAGCAGTGTTCTTGTTTAAATCAAGAGCTTTCTGCCTTTTTGTCATGTAGCTCGAGAATGTTTGTCATAAGATTCAGTTCCCAGCATCCCTTCGTCACTCACTGCTGGCGTTTTCCAACGCTACCCCCTTCGTCGAGCAACGTTCAGTATGGCCATGCAATATTTGGGATGCAGCGCTTGAATGGAAAGTTACTTGTCGATCCAATTGCTAGACTTCACTATGTTCACGAGTCTTGCCTCGAGGTTGAGCTCACCAGCCCTACGCTTGTCTCTGGCTTAACCAACTTGAGTAACCATGTCCACCAGCAAGAGATGAAGAGTTTGTAAACATCGACGCTCTAGACTACTTTCGTACCTTACCTACTAGTACCTACTCATGGTGTTGACGGAGAGTTGCAAGTCTTCAGAGTGACGATGATTGTTGCAGCCCGAAAATGAGGCTCACACCAGGGGTCAGAACAGAACGAGCCTCGGCCAACCTTGAAGCTCGGGCCTCCCGAGATTTGACAGGTCACAGGCCGGCTCACCGACTTGAGCTTGGCCACGGCTGTGGCAACAGAGTATAGAAAGAAGAAAGAAGCAACCCCAGATTCTTCAAGGCTGGCAGAGCAAACATGGAATCATAGTGTTGAAGAATGTTGTTTTTCCGGCAGGACAGCATGAGGGGGCATAAGGTAGTGATCCTATCAGAGACCGGACGCGTGAGGAAGAGGGAGCGGGAGCCAACTGGAACCTGGAAAGCGGGAACGGGTACGTACATACAGCAACAAGGATGTAAACAAATGAACATGGATTAGGCGGGCAGAATTTCTGGCCAAGAGAGTTTACTAATGGCCGATTAATATGGGTGAGGGAGTAAAAAAGGGTCCTCAGAGACGAAACACCCAAGACCAGAGCTGATTTGCTGGCCTTTAGGGTTCCTTAGGTGACTGGCTATCTCTTGTTGATGTTGCTTTCAGGGGGGACAGTCAGTGGCCGTGGCATAGCAATATAGCACCTTGATAGGAGAAACACGGTTTACTCGCCGAACGCTCTTCTTTACTTACCTAGACGTGAGAGTCGTGCGATGGCTCAAGTCAACATGGACCCATGGATCGTCATTCGAGGGAACCAGCCGCCTCGGGCCTTCACTCGCTAGCATCACTTGCCCTGGTGGTGGTGGCCCTTGCCAAAAGGTAAATAAACACGCAGCAATTTGCCGTCAGCGGGGTGCTACGTGCGAACGCGCTGCTCGGTTTTGCTGGAGCGGTGAAGCCAAGCAGGAGCCACAGAGCCACTGAGCCACAGGGAGTCTCCCGTCTGGGAAGCCACCTCACTGGCTCATTACAGGGGGGTCTTCCCTCCTGGCAGCTTGGCCAGCACCAGTAAGGGCGCCACCGAGCCCAGCACAGAGCAACGCCAACAGGGCGCTGCAGGCCGCGCTTGCCCCCTTCCAGTCACGCCTCGGAATCAACAAATCCCAGGGCAGCAAGCCTCCCCTGTCCGCCAAATTTCCCCCACCTATTTTCTTCTCCTCCCCGTCCCATCGTCCGCCATCACCAAACTGCACGCCCTCGCACTCATCCTCTCCCGACTCCGTTCGTAAAAGCCTTGTCTGGCCTGTCTTCCGCCCTCTTTTCCGTCGTGGTCCCCCTTCTTCCCTCTTGCATCGAACATCCTCCATCCCCATACTTTAACCATCCCCATCTGCCACCATGCGTGAGGTCATTAGCATCAACGGTAAGCTTGCCTCGAAGCACTGCTCCCATGCCTTCACCGCATCCCCCTTTTATCGTCTCGATACTAAATGAGCTACTACAGTCGGCCAGGCCGGTTGCCAGATCGCCAACTCCTGCTGGGAGGTGAGTTATCATTGACTCCCTCACTTTGTTGTGTTGGATTTTTTTTTTAAATGCTGACTTGCTATTGTCCAGCTCTACTGCCTCGAGCACGGTATCCAGGTACACAACGACCCCTCGATTTATTGACAAAACATCACGTCGACCGAATACTGACCACCTCTAGCCCGATGGTTACCTCACCGAGGAGCGCAAGGCCCAGGATCCTGATCAGGGCTTCAGCACTTTCTTCTCCGAGACTGGTATGCTTTTGGCCTCGCATGCTGTAGCCCCAACTCCCTTCATCTGACCCCTTTTCTAGGCCAGGG
This sequence comes from Fusarium devonianum, assembly GCA_017140155.1. Classification (NCBI taxonomy): domain Eukaryota; kingdom Fungi; phylum Ascomycota; class Sordariomycetes; order Hypocreales; family Nectriaceae; genus Fusarium; species Fusarium devonianum. The sequence continues at coordinate 32,660 of JADBHU010000427.1, read as the reverse complement.
CAAGTACGTCCCCCGTGCCATCTACTGCGATCTCGAGCCCAATGTCGTCGACGAGGTTCGCACCGGTGCCTACCGTAACCTCTTCCACCCCGAGATGATGATCACCGGCAAGGAGGATGCCTCCAACAACTACGCCCGTGGTCACTACACCGTTGGCAAGGAGCTCATCGATGGCGTCCTCGACAAGATCCGCCGCGTTGCCGACAACTGTGTTGGCCTCCAAGGTTTCCTCGTCTTCCACTCTTTCGGCGGTGGTACTGGTTCTGGTTTCGGTGCTCTCCTCATGGAGCGCCTGTCCGTCGACTACGGCAAGAAGAGCAAGCTCGAGTTCTGTGTTTATCCCGCCCCTCAGACCGCCACGTCGGTTGTTGAGCCCTACAACTCCATTCTCACCACCCACACCACCCTGGAGCACTCCGACTGCTCCTTCATGGTCGACAACGAGGCCATTTACGATATCTGCCGCCGAAACCTCGGCCTCGAGCGCCCTAACTACGAGAACCTGAACCGCCTCATTGCTCAGGGTAAGATTTGATGGTCATTCAGGAGCTAGGAACAGGCCAGCTAACTTGCTCCCAGTCGTTTCCTCTATCACCGCCTCGCTCCGATTCGATGGCTCCCTCAACGTCGACCTGAACGAGTTCCAGACTAACCTGGTCCCCTACCCCCGAATCCACTTCCCGCTGGTTGCCTACTCTCCCGTTATCTCAGCTGCCAAGGCTGCTCACGAGGCCAACTCAGTGCAAGAGATGACCATGTCTTGCTTCGAGCCTAACAACCAGATGGTCAAGTGCGATCCCCGTCATGGCAAGTACATGGCCACCTGTCTGCTGTACCGCGGTGATGTTGTGCCCAACGATGCCCACGCTGCCGTTGCGACCTTGAAGACGAAGCGCACCATCCAGTTTGTGGACTGGTGCCCTACCGGCTTCAAGCTTGGTATCTGCTACCAGGCCCCCGAGAATGTGCCCAACGGTGATCTGGCCAAGGTCAGCCGTGCTGTGTAAGTCATTCCCAGGACCCCACAATCTAGGATAAATCTAATGAGGAACAGGTGCATGCTCTCCAACACCACTGCCATTGCCGAGGCTTGGTCTTCTCTTTCTCTCAAGTTCGATCTTATGCACTCCAAGCGTGCCTTTGTTCACTGGTACGTTGGCGAGGGTATGGAGGAGGGTGAGTTTTCTGAGGCCCGTGAGGATCTTGCTGCTCTGGAGCGTGATTACGAGGAGGTTGCTACCGACTCGCTCGGTGAAGAGGAGCTTGAAGCCGAGTACTAGACGGCTGCGGATGCGAGGACTGGAGTTTGGTTTTACAGCCAGTTCTAGTTTGTCACGGATAGAGAAGGTGTATTTTCTATTTTTTTCAAGGTCAGAAGCCAAAATGAGTTTTAATGTCACAAAGACCAAACCCGTAGACGAGAGCCTTGCGGCCATGCAGCATGCTCGTCTCTTACTTAATCTTCAGATCTAGTATCAGTATTGCAGGAGTATTGTAATTGTAGTTTGAAGTGATACCCTGATGCTTTGACTCTGGCTGCAAAAGAATGCGGGGGGCATCCGGGGCGCGTGAAGGTGCTATGCATGATACTTAGTAGTTTACCTTGGCTAACTCAGGAGCTGGCTGTCTTGTAGTAGGCTATCTGGTGGTGGTAGTGGTGTTGGTGGTAGTGGTTGGTGGTCGTGGCTGTGGTCGTGGCCGTAGTACCGGAGAATTCGGCCCAAGCTGAAGCCGATGATACGCGGATCGACATCGGCGACTTACAAGGCCTCCTCCAGTCCGTTTCCTTCTCCTCCTTCTCCCACTTTCAACAGAACATGCTACAGTCCGTCAAGCACAGCTCGACAAACCCCGTCATGAGTCTTTTGCGATCCAACATCTGCAGAGCTTGCCGCCGCTCGCAGCAGCTCCGCTGGCACAGGGGCTTTGCGACAGCTAGCAATGGAGCCTCCCCAGACAACCGCGTGAGGCTGGTCGAGGTTGGACCTCGAGATGGTCTACAGAACGAGAAGAAGACGATTCCTCTGGCAACAAAGGTCGAGCTGATTGAGCGATTGGCCCGCACAGGACTTTCGACCATTGAAGCTGGCTCCTTTGTCGCCCCAAAATGGGTTCCCCAGGTATGTACAATTGATGCATGTGGCGAGGGCCGCTGTTCATGCGACCACCTACTAACGGTGTACTTGACTAGATGGCCAATTCTAGCGAGATTCTGGAGCACCTCTTGCACAATAAGATTTCGCCCCCGGTCCCGGTCTCATATTCGTTCCTTGCGCCCAACGCCAAGGGCTTGCAGAATGCTGCCAAAATCCTTGCCGACAATGCAGGCAAGTTTGCGACACAGCAGGAACCTGCGACCGGAATTGGAGCGGCTACCAAGCCATCCGTCGAAGTTGCTGTCTTTGCTGCTGCCACGGAGAGCTTCTCCCAGAAGAACCTCAACTGCGACATCCAAACCTCGCTGGCGCGGTTCAAGGAGGTGATCCAGGAGTCCAAGGCCCTTGGGCTTCGGGTTCGAGCCTACATCTCTGTAGTGCTTGGATGCCCCTTTGAGGGGTTCGATGTCGACCCTCACAAGGTGGCTGAGATTGCTACAGATCTGCTCGAGTCGGGAGCCGATGAGATCTCCTTGGGAGATACTACGGGTATGGGCACTGCGCCCCGAACTGGCGCGCTCCTCAAGTGCATGTCTGCTGCCGGCATACGAACCGAGGACATCGCGATGCACTTCCACGACACTTATGGGCAGGCTCTCGTGAATACTGCGGTCTCGTTGGAGCACGGCATCCGCAGCTTTGATAGCAGCGTCGGAGGACTAGGCGGGTGTCCCTACAGCCCCGGTGCCACAGGCAACGTTGCGACGGAGAACATGATTTACTTTATGGAGACTTTGGGCATGGACACGGGAGTCAACCTTGATGAACTGTCGGATATTGGGGCCTGGATCACAGAGGAGCTGGGCAAGACGAACGAGAGCACCGTGGGCAAGGCGGTAATCGGAGCTCGAGCTCGAGCTACTGCTCAGGCAGCCGAGGCAGCCCGAGCAGCTTAGTTAGTACAAGCCTGGTATTGTTGATTTTATTGGCGATGTGTTGCTGGGCACAAGATGAAAGAAATTGCGTAAAAAAAAGAAGAAAAAAACACCCGTACAAATTGAAAAGAGACATTCATTCAACTAAGGAGATCAAACCACGTCTTCCATGTCGTAGACAGGTGTTGAGCTCTCTGTAATAGCAATAAGCCAACTGCATGTGTCATGTGATGTCACTTTAGAGACGGAGGCCCCGCCTGGTCTACGGTGGTGTTGCCCACCGTACTTTTAGGGACTCGGAGGCAGTAACTTGCCAGTAACTGAGGGACGGGAGTAGGCAGTAAGTAACGTACCCGCAGCCAAGTTTATCGGCCGTGCGTCTTTGGGTTGCCGCAGGGTCCCCACTCTCGTGAAGCAAGCTCAACCTCCTCCAACCTCATCCCAACTTCATCTCCAAGCTTTCCGGACCAGCTCCTCGACCTCCCGTCCTCTTATCCCTCCGAACCCTTTCCCCGCCCGCAGCTTGATCCCATACTCCGTCATGGCGGACCCGCGCGAGTCGTCGTCGTACTCGGTCATCCCGAGAATCCGCTACAACACCGTCGGCGGCGTCAACGGTCCCCTCGTCATCCTCGACAATGTACGTCGTCATGCGGCCGGCCGCGGTCAACTGGTGCCCTCAGAGTTGACAATACTAGGTCAAATTCCCACGATACAACGAGATCGTGACGCTCACCCTGCCTGATGGCACTGAGCGCTCGGGTCAGGTCCTGGAAGCTCGAGGTTCGTGTGGAGCATAGGCAACGCTTCAGGAGTAATGACGCAAGACATACTGACAAGAATTGATAGGTGACCGAGCTGTTGTCCAGGTAAACTACTCGAAACACGATGATGCGACGCGACGATTGACGAGTGTGATAGGTTTTCGAAGGTACCTCCGGTATCGATGTCAAGAAGGTAGGTGGCTACGCGAACTACAACGACCGAACCCGATGCTAAGACATCACAACAGACCAAGGTCGAGTTCACCGGCCAGAGCATGAAGCTCGGTGTTTCTGAGGACATGCTTGGCCGTATCTTTGATGGATCTGGACGAGCTATCGACAAGGGCCCCAAGGTGTTGGCGGAAGACTACCTCGACATCAACGGTTCTCCCATCAACCCCTACTCGCGTGTAAGACTGCCCTGAGGCGCCCCCAAGCTTCAACGCTGACTGAAGGCCCTAGGAATACCCCGAGGAGATGATTTCGACCGGTATTTCTGCCATCGACACCATGAACTCGATCGCCCGAGGACAAAAGATCCCCATTTTCTCCGCCTCCGGTCTGCCTCACAACCAAATCGCCGCCCAGATTTGCCGACAGGCTGGTCTGGTGCAGAAGCAGGGTATCACCAACAAGGGTGTCCATGACGGCCACGAGGAGAACTTCTCCATTGTCTTTGGTGCCATGGGTGTCAACTTGGAGACTGCCCGTTTCTTCACTCGCGATTTCGAGGAGAACGGCAGCTTGGAGCGTACCACTTTGTTCCTGAACCTCGCCAACGACCCGACGTAAGCTTTATCATCCCGCGATTGCACCAAACCTGGCTGCTAACCACCGTGTAGTATCGAGCGTATCATTACACCTCGTCTCGCCCTCACCACTGCGGAATACTACGCCTACCAGCTTGAGAAGCACGTTCTGGTCATTCTTACCGATCTCTCAGCCTATTGTGATGCTCTTCGAGAAGTTTCTGCTGCCCGAGAGGAAGTGCCCGGTAGACGTGGTTTCCCCGGTTACATGTACACTGATTTGTCCACTATCTACGAACGAGCCGGTCGTGTCGAGGGTCGCAACGGATCCATCACACAGATTCCCATTCTTACCATGCCCAACGACGATATCACCCACCCTATTCCCGATTTGACTGGCTACATTACCGAGGGGCAAGTGTTCATCGACCGAGCTCTGGACAACCGTGGCATCTACCCCCCGATCAACGTGCTGCCTTCGCTGTCCCGTCTGATGAAGTCCGCCATTGGTGAGGGCATGACCCGCAAGGATCACGGCGATGTGTCCAACCAGCTGTACGCCAAGTACGCTATTGGTCGTGATGCCGCGGCCATGAAGGCTGTCGTCGGTGAGGAGGCTCTGTCGGCCGAGGACAAGCTTTCTCTGGAGTTCTTGGAGAAGTTTGAGCGCCAGTTCATCAGCCAGGGCCAATACGAGTCGCGAAGCATCTACGAGTCTCTGGACCTCGCGTGGAGCCTCCTCCGAATCTACCCCAAGGAGCTGCTTAACCGTATCCCCGCCAAGGTCCTCAACGAGTTTTACCAGCGAGCCGCCAAGGACTCCAAGTCCAAGGGCAAGGCCCGGGCGGAGACCAAGTCTCGGGATCAGCAGCAGGACGAAGAGAACCTCATTGATGCTTGAGGAGACCACTTGTTGGCGTTTCGATAGAGCAATAGTATAATGAGCGCGCAAGGCAAAGTAGGATTCGCAAGAGAGAGCAATTTGTTTCCCATGGATCGTTTACACACTGGAGGACTCGTGTTTGCAGGAAGGTGTAGAGCAAGAGTAGGTCTTGGGGGTGGACATAGGAAGCCGAGTTAATGCCATTCGATCAAAACCCAGAGCCTAACGGTCCTTATCGTCGTTTGTGACATGATGGGGGAGTTGTCATGACAAGATGAGCTTTAATGGGGCTGTCATGGCCGCTCCCAGTCTGGGCATGAGGAATTACCAATGATGAAGTTCGGGCATTGTGGAAAGCGGGCCGCACAGTGCCGGAAACACAAAGTCTGCACATTGCCACCCAAACTTTTTCGCTCTGAAAGTTGAGGCAAAGCCTAAGAAGGCCGCCCGTAGCCAAGTCTGTTTGCCAAGTGGAACAACAGAGCTACTGGAAACATTACTCCAGACTCTTTTCCGTTATAGTACCAAGAGATATGGAAGAAGATCGACGACAGACAGACCTTGGCACGGCGGCCGATATGGAAGAGGCCCAGCTCGCTCAGGCCCGTCCATTCCCCGCCGCCGAGGGTGAGACGACACCAGCGACGCAGAATGGAGAAACACCGCTGAAGCAACCAAAGAAGAGATTCGTGGGTAGAAGAGCTGCGGCTGAGGCGGCTGCCGTGAATGGGGCCTCCGGAGCAGCAGGCGAGAGTGGTGCTGTTCAGAGTATGTTTGCCCGCTTATTAGGAGGAGTGAAAGCTTCTAGGCGTGATAAGAAGGACCTGATAACTAACACGCAACTATCAAAGCCGCCAAACCTCGGAGAGCACCCAGGCTTCTGAACCAAGTTCCCAAGGAGATCCTCGAGGATCCCAACCTCAAGGCCGCCGTCTCTCTGCTGCCGGCCAACTACAACTTTGAGATCCCCAAGACAATCCATCGCGTCCGCACCTCGGGGGCCACGAGAGTTGCGCTCCAGCTCCCAGAAGGCCTGCTACTCTTTGCCACCACCATTTCCGACATCCTCACCCAGTTCTGCCCGGGCATCGAGACGCTCATCATGGGCGACGTCACGTACGGCGCGTGCTGTATCGATGATTACACGGCACGGGCGCTCGGCTGCGACCTGCTCATTCACTATGCGCACAGCTGTCTCATCCCCGTCGACGTGACCAAGATCAAGACTCTGTACGTCTTTGTCGACATCAGCATCGACGCCTCGCATCTCCTGGCATCGCTAGAGCGCAACTTTGCCAGCGGCAAGACCATCGCCGTTGTCGGCACGATCCAGTTCAACGCCACCATCCATGGCGTCAAGAGCAGCCTCGAGCGTGCCGGATTCCGCGTCATCGTCCCCCAGATTGCACCTCTCAGCAAGGGAGAGATTCTGGGCTGCACGTCGCCGCGCCTCAAGGAGGACGACCAGGTCGATCTGATGCTGTACCTCGGCGACGGCCGCTTCCACCTCGAGAGCATCATGATCCACAACCCAACCATCCCTGCGTACCGATACGACCCCTACTCGCGCAAGCTCACGCGCGAGACGTACGGCCACGACGAGATGCAGTCTATCCGGCGGACGGCCATCCATACGGCCCGCACCGCACGCAAATGGGGTCTGATCCTGGGAGCGCTCGGCCGCCAGGGCAACCCGCACACGCTGGGTCTCATCGAGCGGCGGCTCGCCGCGCGGGGCATCCCTGTGGTGCATCTGCTGCTGAGCGAGATCTTCCCTGGCAAGCTGGCGCTTATGGCTGACGTCGAGTGCTGGGTGCAGGTCGCTTGCCCCCGGCTGAGCATCGACTGGGGGTATGCGTTCCCACGGCCGCTGCTGACGCCGTATGAGGCACTCGTGGCACTAGGGGAGAGGGAAGATTGGGGACAGGGGGTGTATCCGATGGATTACTATGGAAAGGATGGGTTGGGGAGGACGCGGCCTTTGGAGATTGGAGCGTCAGGGTAGGAGTATAGAAGATGAAGATGATGATTTCAAAGAGGGATATGGAGTTACAACGGTACTTGGTCATTGCAGGTAGCAGCCTCCCTTGGTGGCCGTGAAACTTGACGTCTTACTCTTATTTTCGAAAGGGTAAATGGCGCGTCTCTTGTTGGCGGTGTTTTTGCTGCATCGAAACAAGCTCTTCATCCTATCGAGGCCAAGTTGTGCTCTCCATCCCACCTGGCGTAGTTCGCGTCGTGTTGTAATCTTGACCAGAATTGAGGTACTTGTAGCTCTCCTGACTTGACTTGTCGTCAATCACGGGAAGATCGTTCAAGGAAGAACAATCGGGGGCTGCATTGCAAGGTCGAGGTCGTAGTCGCTGGTATCGCAGTTCCTCATAGGGCATTGGCGGTTCCAACAGGCTCCGGCCGGTTGACGAACATAATCTTGTACTTGACAATCTCAACCACCTCGAGGTTCTCGCCCTGCTCTTCGTAGTCGCCTGCTGATCCAGTGACAGTCTTGTTCCCTCTCCGCCGGACTATGGCAATAGCTTTCGGCAGCTTCTTGACCTCTCCGGTAAGGCGTTGGTGCTGTCCCACGTAAAGGTGGACACACTTCATCCACGCGGAGCCCTCAGCATCGGGTACGTAGTCGGGGAACTCAATCTTTCCGACTTCGACATTGCTCAATTCCTGCCCGTCGGCGTCATGGGGCATGTTGACTGTTCCTTGGAGCTCGAGTAGAGCCAGGCCGGATGGTGTTTGTAGGAGCTGAGGTAGAGGGCTGGTATTGGAAGCATCCTTATCCGGAGGATGGAGACTGGCAGTTGACATGCCGACTTATGAGATCCTTTCAGGTTTTATCTGGCTCGATAGTTGTTGGTGAGTTATAATTAATGCTGATGATATTTGCAACAGAAGGTATGGCATCTCTTATGAGCTCCTGTTGAAGCTGAGGTACGTACCGAATGCAGGGACGGGCTGAGTGCGAAAAAGGCACTGCTCAAACGAGATGCACGGTGTGGGGTCACCGAGCAAGGTAACCAACCTCAAAGAGGATCTCTTTCTTTTTCGTGTGGGGCGGGGCTTTGTGCATTTTCACCACGGGCAACGGAAGTTTCTTTCTGCCGAAACCGAGCAGCAAAGCCCTGTGCGCCCATTGGCTGACCAGACTCACCTCCGTGGAGAGCCCTAGCGACACACACTTTCTCGATTTCGCCCGAATTTTACAACCTCCAACCCAACTTCCTACTAACTTCAAGCAGCTGCCAGGTCAAGAAAACTTGCACCACCACAACTGGCAAGATGAAGGTACGAGAACACCGCCTATCGACCACACGAGCGCGAATCGATGTTGTCGACAGCAGAGACTTGCTTTCCGGAATCTGTCGCGCTCGGAAGTCGGTTGCATCTCAGGATCAACATTTGCTGACCATTTCTGCCAACAGTTGAACATCAGCTACCCTGCCAATGGCAGCCAAAAGCTCATCGACATTGAGGATGAGCGCAAGCTCCGTGTCTTCATGGAGAAGCGCGTACGTCGAACCCCGTCCACATCCGCTACCGTCGAAAATCCTGCGAATGCCGTCCAAACAATTCTTTGCTAACATGGGATTCTTGAACAGATGGGTGCTGAGGTTCCCGGTGACTCCATCGGCGACGAGTTCAAGGGCTACATCTTCCGCATCACTGGCGGTAACGACAAGCAGGGTTTCCCCATGAAGCAGGGTGTCATGCACCCTACCCGTGTCCGCCTCCTCCTCTCCGAGGGCCACTCCTGCTACCGCCCCCGACGCACCGGTGAGCGCAAGCGCAAGTCTGTCCGTGGCTGCATCGTCGGCATGGACCTGTCTGTCCTCGCCCTCAGCGTCGTCAAGCAGGGCGATGCCGACATCCCCGGCCTCACAGACGTCGTCCACCCCAAGCGCCTCGGTCCCAAGCGCGCCACCAAGATCCGCAAGTTCTTCGGCCTCACCAAGGATGACGATGTATGTCTTTCCCTACGCCCATACTCGATCATCGCCTACCCAGACCTGCAGTGGAGGATCTTGCAGTCTGGGTAGAGTGTGAGAGGACCCTGTTCCCTCCTCCTTTTACTAGGAGCAGAGGGAGACAGTGGTAGCGAGTTATACAATTTCAGGATGAGATAACTAATGTGGCTGGGAAACCTAGGTCCGCAAGTACGTTATCCGACGAGAGGTCCAGCCCAAGGGTGAGGGCAAGTCTCCTTACACCAAGGCTCCCCGCATCCAGAGGCTGGTCACCCCCCAGCGTCTCCAGCACAAGCGCCACCGTGCCGCCCTCAAGCGGCGCCAGGCCGAGAAGGTCAAGGACGAGGCCGTAAGTTTTCATATCTGCGGAGTCTCCCGACTTGTTACTGACATGTGTTTTGCAGAACGAGTACGCCCAGATCCTGGCCAAGCGTGTTGCTGAGGCCAAGACCCAGAAGGCCGATGCCCGCAAGCGACGAGCAAGCTCTATGCGCAAGTAAGGTTCTGGCGTTTAATGAAAAAAAGGGGAATCATACCTTGGTCTTGTGGTTTGCATGCATTGGGAGTGAGGATTCTCTAGGGCTTGGTTTGGGCCCTTCACGAATGTATTAGAAGCATTTCGGAAAATGAATATGCATTGATGCACTCGTGCCATACGCCAGTCAGTCTGCGCATGCCTTCTTTTTGAAAATATGTACTGTGTAAATATGCTGCTTGCTCTCGTGATATTATTGACTGACGTCTGTGAAAATGTCTTCATCATTGTCAACAACTTCTGTCCCCTTTCGTAACAGCCGTCTATCAGCGCGTCGATTCACTTGCACTGATCATGATGGGCCACAAGGTTACGCATGTCGCGTCCAATAACTTTCTCTAATTAAGGGCGGTAAAACTGTGATATATACATGCTGTGCCGCTTGTCCTCCACTTCTTCCAAGCTGTCCATCTGCCGGGCCTGATAACAGTAGGAGACCCGCACTTCTCCCCAGCGTAGCCCAGCGACAGCGGCTTGGTAGGGAAGCGTTCAAGTAGCAAACCCAGTAGCGAAGGCTCGCCTTGCCATCCATGCCAACGAAATACAGTCAGTTCCTTGAAATCAAGAACCGAAACGCGAACGAAGACCCAAAAACAATTGTCTCCTCTTCCCATTCTCCTCCCATCATCCATCCACGCGCCAGTCTTGCAAAGATGAGCGAGCGAGATTACGCGAAGCCAAAGTATTCGCTTCCTGCCGTGATGGCCTTCATGATCTGCGAACGCAGTTGATCATAGCTCTCGTATTCAGGGAGGTCAAGTTCTGATTTCAAGTTAGCTATTGCTCTGAGTAAGTTAATCATAGTAAGAGTGGCTCACGGTTGAAGCAGGTGTGCGAAGATGGCAGCCGGTCTTTGTTACCATAGTCGCGATGGATGTTGAATCGGTTCACACCGTTCATGCCTTCAAGCTCCTTGAAACCGTTGAGAGGGACCTTGCTAGTACCGGTGACGAATTGTAGCAGTTTGGCTCGTTCCTCCTTGTCGAAGGATCGGAGGGCTCGCCAGAACCATTGGATCTGCTGTGACGATGGAGTATAGTTGTGGTACTCCGTATTGCTCTTCCAGTCGTCAACATCAATATCTGGCAGACCAGAAATAAGAAGCTCCAACTCCTGTTCGTTGAAGATGGAGATCAGTCCAGCGGGAATAATGTCATGGAATCCTGTCAAAGTCAGTTAGTTGAATGCATGCCAAAGTTTCACTCAGAACATGCTTACCTTGAAGGAAGTGGGCCATCTGTTCCTTCACTGAAGAGAGAAGCTTGTGCTCGACTACAAGACGAACGTAGTCGTGTTTGTTCTCTTCGGTAACGGCAATCTCTCGGCCATTGGGGATCAGATCCACGACGTTGGTAACGCCAAACTCGTCGTCCTCAACCGAGAAGGTTTCGGTGATGATGTCTGTGATATCATTCTCCAGCATCCAGCATAGAGACTTGTAATAGTCTGGATCAAACGACTCCATGTCCTTGACCGAGACCGATTTGCCTAGGATGCGCTTGTAGACAGCGCGACTAAAGTAGCAGTCGAGGACACGGCCTTCGTACAACGCCTTGCCAATTATGCGACCAATGAACTTGAAGAACATCAGATGCTCGTCGTTGATCCCGCTGAGCTTGTTTGGGTGGAAAGTTGTCCGGTCCGACGACACAGGTGTGAAGAGGACATAGTTGGGGTCGAACATCTGTCGAGACAGCACCTGGAACCACTCGCGAGTGACGCCGCCAGCATCGACACCTTCCTCGCCGTGGAAGCGGATGTTGAGCTTTCCAAACTTCATTTCATCCCCATTTTTGAAGTGGAGCCATTTGAATGAATCGTGGAACACCTGCTCGCGACGGACGGAAAGTTGCAGTGGAGGGTACGATGGTCGGCTTTGACTGCTGCCAGATCTCGAATGAACACTCCGGTTGAAGTAGTTGCGCTTGTTGTCAAATTCCAGGACCTTGGGATTCTTGACCAGAAGTGCGAAAGTGCCCGACATGAGTTTGGGGTTGTTCCTGACAAGCTCATTCAAAATTCGCCGATGGTCTTCAGTGAAGCTGAAAAAGAGACTCGCCGTGCGTGACTCGGGTGGTGGGCTGGACATAACCATATCCTTGTTCTGGGAAGGATCGTCATTTGTCGTCGTGTTCTTGCAAACCACCATCAACGACTCGATCAACGGCAGTAGAATAGTTGCCACATTGAGCATGCTTTCTCGCTCACGGATCGCACTCAAACAAGCACTCAACTTCTCCCACATAGCTGAGAAGGTTGAGTTGTGGTAGAGAGAAGTGACCAGATCGTGCCTCTCGTCCTTATTCTTTGCGGTCTCGGCCTTGTCGCTCTTCTTCCTGCTGTCAAAGAGGTGATCCAATGCCGTCAAGACACGGAGCAGCTTATTTTGCTCAGAAGCTCCTGGTGAAAACTTGGCAAGAGCAACACCTTGAATTTCTGTGCCAGAAGATGCCTTCTCGATATGAGGCAGCAGATCATCGAGGTCAGCCACAATATTTTCGCTCAGGAGTCGGGCTTGGTGGACGAGCTCCTGGCCGAATGTGGTCTTGGCTCCTGGAATGGCAGACAAGTTCTTGATGGTCGAAATCGTGTTCTGGAAAGTCTTGGAGCTGCATTCCCGAGCCACAAAGATTCTAACAGCCAAGGTCAAGTTTTGGGCGGGGACAATTGGCGCCTGGAGTTGTCGGAGTTTCTTGTGGGCAGCATCCTTCTTCTCCTGCACCTTATCGCTTTGATCAGCGACAGTGACTTCCGTAGGCTCAGCTTGAGCTGCCCCAGGCTCGTTGGCGGCGCTTAGCGAAGCTTGGTTGTTGACGGTTGATGGCTGGTCGACCGGAGTTTCAGTTGCCACAGGTTCTTCTACCGGATGGCCCGTAGCATCCAGCTCGTCTTCGGCTTCCTTGCGACGTCGCTCCAGATTCTGCAGAGGCATTGTCACTCGATTCAACAAATCCGCCAGGTGAGTCATGACTACCGAGCTTTCCATGACTAGGTCTCGGTCAAGGAGAGAGAGCAGGGAGTTGATGGCATACTTGTGAGACTTGGTGTCCTTCACCTTGCCCTTGCGACTGAGGGAGCGCTTCAGTGTCGAGCCAACAGTCTCATGTTCTGTCAGAAAGAGCAAGGGGATGTGAGGGTTCTTGGTGGACAGCTCCACAAGGAGATCTAGGCACTGCTGCACAATCAAAAGAGGCGATGTTTCTGAGTTTGTCTGCGTGGTATTGCCAGCGGTCAGACCAGTCAGACTCTTCTTGAGTGTCTGCGGGGTCTTCTGCTCGGAGTCCTTTTCCTTATCCTTGGGTCGTCGTGCCTTCAATGAGAGCTGGCCAAAGCTACGCTCCACGGCGCCCATGTCTGTACTGCCGTCTTGTAGAATCTGGAGGAGTGTGCTGATCACTTCGAGTCGGGTTTGCTTGTTCTCACACACGTCGGCAAAGACACTGAACAAGTAATTCCGAATGGATCCTTGCTGGGTAATAAACATGAGGCGCAGCAACGTGGCGACGCCCGCCTTGTCGAGCATTTGTACAACGGTTCGGCGCTGGGCTTTGTTTCCAGCCGGGGGTTCTGGAGGTCCTGAGGGTCCAGGTTGTCGGGCTGGGTTAACGCCTGGAGGGCTTCGTCCCGTGATAACAGAGTGGACGTTGTTGTGCTGGTTCAGCGCCCGAGCTTGGGCTGCCATCTCGGGGGGGAGCTGGTCCATCAGCTCCTCGCCTTGGTCCATAAGCACCTGCTCTCGGAGTTCAGGGGGGAATGTGAGTAAGATACTGGCAGTATCCATGTCCGGCATGGCGGACTGGCCACTAGGAGCGGGTGCCTGACTCCTTTGGTCTTCGCGGGCGCGACGGCGCTGCTCTTGACGCTCCTGCTGGGCAATCTCCAAACGCAACTCCTCCGGGAGAGCGTCAAGAAACTCCTGGAAGACCTCTGTCGATTCACCAGTCGTTGCGTCCTCCCGCGCCTGAGATCTCCTCGTGCTTACGGTCTGGGCAATGACCTCCTCCCGGAACTCTTCGGGCAAAGCAGCCAGGTAATCTGGATCAATGCCCAGCTCAGTGACATCGACCTCCTCGCCTCTGATTGTAGTCATTACGCGTGGCTCATCGCCTGCATTTTGGGTTGGAGCATCCGGGCGTTCTTGGTGGCTTTGCTCGTTTGACTCGACGCCTTCCATTGCACCAACCTCGCCTTGGCCCTCGGTGGTTGTAGCTTGGCTAGCGGCGGCGGCTGCTTCTGAGGCAGCGATCTCTGCAGCTTCTCCCGCTTCTGCTTCTTGTTTCTCTCGCTCGGCCTTTTCATCTGCTTCCTTGGCCTCCCGGACCAATCGCTGCTCTTCTTCGCGCTTTTTCCGCTCCTCTTCATCGCGCTTTTGCTGCTCTGCCTCCTCAGCTGTAAGCTTCCGGTTCAGCTCCATCGCAGCAGGTGTGAGCTTGGCTGCGATGATATTTTGGAGCTTGGCAGATTCAGTAACATGACCGAGTCCGAAGACCATTCTCGCCTCTTCCTGGTAGCGATCCAAAGTAGATTCGATGACGAACGACACAGTCTGCGAGGGTTCTTGTGCCATGCCTTCACGTCTCTGATCGCTTCGAGATCCCCGAACCGGGCCCAGGTCTCTTGCCTCACGAGTGCCTCCGGGGCCGGTGATTTGCAAGTGGAACGCATGCTGTCCGTTGCGGCCCATGATGGGCAGGAATTCCATCAGCTCTCCAAGGAAGCCCATGGGTCCATCAATAACATGACGTCCACCAGGGCCGAAAATGCCTTCAGGGAGTCTCAAACCAAGGGAATGTGGGTGGCCAGGGCGCTGGGAGCTGTCCCGTCCTTGATCAGTGCGGCGAAGTAGTGGATTGGCACCGTCGTCAGAATTTGGCTGACCTCCGCCAGAGCGATGGGTCCGGGAGAAGTAGCTGCGGAAGTCTCCGATGGTGTCTCTGTTGCCACCAACCATGAATCCGGGAGGGAAGGGACTGCGGTTGTCGACTCGTGTCAGGAAACGCCGTCTACTCTGGTTGTCCATCATAAATAGATGGCGATGTCGGTCTTCTTCCTCGGGGCTCATACCATCCCAGCCTAGAGCTGGCATCGGTTGAGGCTGTTCATCGAGTGGATAATCGTCATCATAGAGGTACTCATCATCATCCATCTCGTCCTCGTCGTCCTCATCTTCATCTTCATCATGGCCATCGTCGAGATAGTGATCATCCAATCCATCCATCAGATCAGGGTCATAGGCGTCCTCATCGCCCATCATAGCTCGGGCCATGCCACCCAGAAGATTTCCCGGTCCCATTTGGATGTGCTCCTCGTGCATATCCGCATCGAACCCGAGATCGTCATCTTCATCGTCTTCATCGTCCTCACCATGGCTCGCGCTCTCCCAGCCTGAGTTCCCATCGTCGTCAATGGGATTTCCGTTCTCGTCAATGATTTCAACTTGGTCCTCCACGTCCTCCATATCGGCTGATTCAACTTCATCGTCATCATCGTCCTCACTATCGTCGTCGTCATCTTCATCCATGATAACTTCGACCACTCCGGGTTCGCCATGAAGACCTTCTATCTCGCCCATTTGGCTGAGTTCTTCATCTTCGTCGCTGATGTTGTCCTCCTCGTCCGAGATGTCATCTTCTCCGTAGTCCATCTCTTCATCATCGTATTCGTCACCGTACATGTCTTCATCGTCGTCTTCTTCATCCTCATCAGAATCATCGTCTTCACCTCGAGGCTCAAGCATGCCAAGAGCCGAGTTCCGATATAAATCGGGCGTTTCCTCTCGGCCATCTTCCAATTCTGATAGCGACGAGTTAGAGCCAATATCATCGTCCGCGTTATCCGAAGCGGAGTCAGAAGGCAAGACGTTGGAGTGGCTCAGCTCTTTGGCAGTCTCGGTCAGAACCCGGAGAACACGCAGGATGTATTTGATAGCACGCTTAACACCTGGGTAGTTAAGGTTGATCTCGGCAATAGAGGACGTCAGCTTTTCGAGATAGCCTTTCTCATACATCAGTCTGCGCAGCTGTGCGTGCGAGCGAGCCTGAACGTTATCAGAGCCTCGAGAGTTCGAGCCTTGATCTTTGTCTCTCTCACCAACCATGTAGTTCATCAGTTCTGCGAGGCATTGCATCCGGGAGTATCGGATCTCAAGAGGCTCGTCCGAAAACGGTGCCCTCTCGTAAGCCTTCAGCATTGTGTCAAGGACGAACTTGCGTGCGAACAAAAGGTCTGGCTCGTCGTCGTATGCGAATCTGTCCTTTCCACGATCAATGGCCTTTTCGCTCGTCTTCGCGACCAAAGCAACCAGAACTTTCTGAGTCTGTGCAGATGTTGCAGCCTTTTTCTTGGAGGCAATGCTATCTACTGTTCCACTCAGGTTGCCTTGACACAACAGGTCGTAGATCAGATAGTTGATAACAGTTGACCGGGGTTTAATGGGAGTGCTCGTCGTTGGCGGAGCACTGCGCTTGAAGTTTATAAACTCCATCTTGGTCCTGTTGTAACTTTGAAGAAGCTCGGCCAAACAGTTCAATAAAAAGCACCGGTAGATAAAAATAGGGTGCTCTTCAGCTTTGAAAACGGGCTTGGTTGGTTTTTTGTCCTTTCCGTCGGAAGGAGCATTCTCTTTTGAGGATAATGACTGGTCCACAGAATTAGAGGGAGTCTCTGGCTTAGACTCTTTCTCAGCGACTGGCACTTCTTTATCGTCAACTTCTCGATAGTTCAGCAATTCGCAGAGTAGGAAATGAATAACACCGTCCGGATTCTCGACCACTGGTCGTTTGCTTTCATGGTGGGGTTTTGGTGCATCTATCATCTCCTTGTCCACAGGCTCTGTAGATGGCTTGACGTCTTGTGTAGAAGAATCCTCGTTGGTTTGTCCTCGATCACCAGATTTGTCCAAACTCTCTTCGGTGCTCTCCGCCTTCATAACAAGAGTTTGAGGGCGAGGGCTGTCGCCTGAAGGAGCAGCCCATCGTGTAAATCTCAAAGTCTCGTTGGTGACATCAACGAAAAGATCTGGGGCCCGTAGTGCGACAGGTGCCATCGCCCGAAGATAATTGGAGACATCAGAATGGCCTCGCTGAGTTCTTTGTATACTTGGGAAGCTAGCTTTGATCTCAGCACGCATGATCTGCTTGATGATTTCTTCATCCTCCACAATGTGGCGGAGAATAGTCATGATATGGGCTGTCAGTTTTGTCTGCTTGAAGCGGTCAGATCCAGAACCCGACAGCTGTTTGGCCATAAGAAATAGCCGTTGCAGGTTCTTTTTGTCCCCGACCAGTTTAGCGAGACGTCGGTTCCGTGTCAAGATAACCAGGACTCTGAGAGCAGCGACGGCAAGCGTCTCTTCCTTTCCCACGCGTGGAAGCATCTCAAGAAGGGATTCCAGGATGTGAGCGCGCTGCTCATCATCGACGAGCGGGGTTTGCATTTGGATGATGGGCTCTGCGACCGTTTCATCTGCTGTCTTGGGTGCCTTCCACTGAGCAGCTACTGGGCGTTCATCATGGCAAAGCACTATTTCGACAACAAGAAGAATGTAGGGAATCCAAGGCGGTATCTCCTCGGTAGATGTCGAAGGTGGAATTTTCAAGAAGCCGACATACTCATCAATGCTCTCTCTCAGACTCTCAACATTGTTTTCAAAGAAGCTCTCATCCTGGAGTAGGAGTGCGAGAAGATGCGAGTAAGCGGCGATGCACTTTCCATTACGCTTCTTCTCCTCGTCCTCGTCCAGGGCGAGAGAGGATAGGGCGGATGTTAAGGTGGGGCCAACATCGTCCTGTGTCTCACTATTCGCTTGTCGTAGAACCATTACCTGAATGAGCTCCGAAACCTCAATGGCCGTTTCAGGGTGTGCGCGGATGACGTCCAGACATCTGTCGATCATATTCGCACGAAGCTTTGTACGAAGCCTGTCGACATTCTCTTTGGCAGTTACCAAATAATTGTCGCCGAGTTGCTCTTGAGGTTCTTGTGTAGTAGCATCCGGAGTCGCATCACCTGGTTGCCATTGGGATGGAGTTGCCATGGTGGGAGTATCGTGGGTCTCGTCCGTGGTATGCGAGGAGCGATCAATGAGTTCCCCCAGTGCCTCCCCCAGGAATCGGTCCGCGAGATCTGGAGGGGCAAGCTCAGGAGGACCATCGAGGGACATACGGTCCGGTTCCGCTATGTCGGTAGCGTTTAAAGGCTCCGCGTCATTCGTGCTCGAGGTATCTTTAGGTGCTTCTTGCAAAACAGAGGTGTCGGAATCCTTTGGCGGGATCGGGTTGCGAGAGCCGGCGAGACCGGCTTTGTGGGCTGAGCAATAGTCCCGCGCGTTGGCAACATTTCCATTCGCTCTATACACTGCTTCATGTACCAGGTCTGCATCATACCCCTTGCTGAGTAGATCGTCGATGGTGCCACGGTGTGCGCGCCAGTCGAAGCGGACGTCTATATGCTTAAAAAGCTGGAAGGGCGGCTGCTTTGCGTTAGATAAGTATATCTGGGTGGATCCACAAAGTTTTCTTACTTTATCTTTTTGGGATGTTTGAGCCTCTTGATCGCCCGCAGATATCATCTTGAGGATGTCAAGTAGCCGGATCACGGTTTGATGTGGAATCTTCTCGACTAATGGAGAATTCCAAAGTTCCGCAACCTCGGGAAGAATGGCCGCCCGAAATTCAATCACATACTGATGATACAAGTTGGGGGCGGTCTGTGTCCGGTCGTTTCGTGGCTGAAGAGAGAAGTGGTTGCTCGTCTCTGACAAAACCTTCCCGTTGACCAAGGTCAAGTAAAGATCCAAGATCTTCTTCAGCCCAAATGCAGCAACCTTGGATTTGGAAGATTCATCCGAAGCGGTCTCTGGATCTTCGCAAACTGCTCGAGAAAACACTTTCAGCATCGAGTTCAGAACATCTAGGCCACCCTCTTCCTTGAAAGCCAGAAGTACAGGCATGATGATCTGGACGCTCGAACGATCGGTTGGGCGAGCGGAAGCTGGGTTCAATTAATATGATTATCTCGATTCGGGATTGGGCTATAACTCACGGTGATCGATCAACATTTCGGTAATAGTATGAAGCATGATGATCCAGAAATGGAAATCTTTGGATGTCGGCTGGGGGGTTGCCACAGACGGCCGCAACTGGCTAAGGACAGTGTCTGCAAGGGCCCGAGCGATCTCCAAGTGACGAGGTCTTTGATATAGATCACGAGGGTCTCGCTCACGTCGGGGAAGCAGAGCCTTTCCAAGTGTCTGGAAGAGAGGAAATGTCGTCGGAATCATTGGGTGCAACAGCAGTCGAAGCGTCTCATAGTTCTGGAAGCGGGGGCTGGCTTGCTCTTCTTCCGTTGGACGGCTTGGGCCTGAATCATCCGATCCGCTCTTTGACTGGAACTGACCGGTGCTATTGATCATATCCGGGATTGATGTGGTGTCGTCAACCTCGGGCTCGGGAATGTTTCCACTCGACGATCCCTCGGGCGAGGACGTTGCTTGGCGCCGGAATGACCAGTGCTGAGGTACAACGTTGAGCTCCCCTGCTTCCTCTGCGAGTACGCCGCGCAGTAGGGGGCCGATTGATTTGACCAGATTGAGGTAGTAGTCGTACACATTGACCGGATAAAATTGCATCGCATTTGATCTCGACGTTGGAAACGAATCGGAGATGATTTTTATGAAAGTTTGCGCGTTCAACAATGACTTGATGATCTTGGTTCCGCTCTTTACAACCTCTGAGATTTCGTCATTTTCATGAGTCGTGCTGAGATCAGGCACCAGGAAAGGTGCAAAGTAAGGAGGCAGGGCATCTGTCTTCGTTGAGAGAGGTTTAAGATTATCAATGGCCAATTGAGCACGTCGCAAAAGAGATGGCAGACCCCGAATCGCGGAAAATTCGAGAAGTTGAGAGACAACTTGGTTTAGGATTCTCGAAGCAAGGGAATCACCAAAGTTGGTGGGAAGGCTTGGGGATTCACAAATGTCGAGCAGCAGCTCCAAGCCGCCTGCTTCCACGAAGCTGGACTTGAGAACCGAGTTGGACAGATAGGAGCTCAAGAAGCTTCCCAAGGCAAAGATATAAGGTGTGATCGAGTGCTTTGGGGAATTAGGCCCGCTGCCTCCACGAATCTCTGAAAGAGGGTCACTTGATAGCACGACATCGGACATATCGACGTCTGTTTCCCCTGGCGCGCCAGTTCCGGAAGGCTTTTCAAGGGTGGTAACTGGGGGAGTGAAGTTGGCTTTTTCGTCGATAGACACTGTCTTACCTTCAGAGTCGACCAACAACAATCGAGCACCCCAGCCAGCAGTTGCCGCCTTCTCAATGCCTAGGAAGCGCACACGAGCAACCATGTCGATTACAGCGTGGGCAATAGCTGTCCGTAAGGGTGGGTGATGGCGCGCCAGTTCATCAAAGCTAGCACCGACGTTGCTGGCGAGGTCGGCGTCAACCTCCATACACCTGACATGTGCAGGGCTTTCGAATATCTCTAAGAAGCTTTCAAAAGCTCGCGAAGCTACCACCAGCCTCATACCGGTATTGTTCAATGATATCGAGTTGAGAACCTGGGGCACGACAGTGATAGCATCAGTCGATGGAAGGATTCCCGAAGCCAGTGAATCGCGAGACATCTCTCGAAGCGAGGCCTCAGTAGGAGGGTGTTGACGGGGATCCCGTTCGATGATTGAGGTAACGGTACTATCGGGGCCATCTGAACCGTCGTCCTCTTTGTCACCCGGTTTCTGTTCTTCCGCCGCAGGGCTGGGAAGCGGCTGACCTGTAACGGCCTCCAAGTAGGTCTTGATCATGCCGGATTCCGAAATGGCTGCGAAGCTTGTGGGATCGTTGTTGATGAAATCGCTAAGAATAGTAACGGAGTTCGTCCAAACGACGGACCCAAAGCTCTTCTTGTCGTCCATGATGTTTCTCAGGCTTCCCAAGAGATCAGACTTGTCGGCGAGGTTTCGGAGCAGCCGGTCCGTGTTCCCGCTGTAGCTGTACGAGTTGGACATAATGTGGTGGACAAACTTGAGGAGCCACTTCAGCGTCTGCTGTTGATAATAAGGAATTTCATAGTCAACGGCGCCCGACTGCTGTCCTTTTGTGATGCCCTGGCCCGATTTGTGAAGGGTCTGGGCCTCCTGGACGGTGTCTACAACAAGCTGAGCGACAGCATCCAGACCCTTCGCGTTAAAGAAAGCAGTGAATGCGTTCTGATAAGTCCAAATTAAGCCGTCCAGGAATGCAAGAACCATGGAATGGTTTCGCTGCGCAACGTCAGACCGTATATTGAGAATCTCCACCAGAATTTCCATCAGGCCCGCAGAAACCATCTCACTGCCCACACGAGTGGCCATGGATAGATGAAGAGTAAGAGAGAACAAGTTGTTGCGCCATTCATCCATCTCTGTGACTTGGCTACCCTTGTCACCGTCGTTGTCTTCTTTCATTCCTGCGACAGCCTTTCTTATGACATAGAGTAAGATTCCGTGATTCACGTTGGCGTTGAGTGCCGAAAGCACATCTTGGCATCTGGCGTGAAAGTTTGAAACAGCCTCAAGCAGAGCGAGCGCCACGGCCTGTAACCATAGGGGAACATCAATATTCCCATGAGCAGTAGGATGGATAAGCTCGGCAAGCTGGTAGACGAGCTGGAATCTGCGGGTTTCGTCTGCGTCCTGGCGAAGAACCTTTTCAAGAAAGTTCGATTCGGTGTGGATATATGCCAGGTTGGTGATGGCCAACAGGCGGACGGCGAGGAGCTGCTGTCTTGATTCGCGTGAGCCTAGCAAGGCTTTAGAGGCCCTCAGTCGGTGAAAAGCCTCGTACTTCGATGCAGGTGACAGGTCCGCAGGGCAGCGCGATACCAAGTCACATACAGGTGTTGAAGCCACAACAGACTGGGGTAGCTCGAAAGTCTTCGGACCAGCGGCAGTGGTTTCATCTGATACTCCAGGCGTGCGAGCTCCTAGAGGAGATGAATCATCGACAAAATGGCTATGGCCCCTCGGAGTCTGGTGCTGCTGGGGGGTCATGGTGGAACTACGCCGGAGCGGTGTTGGTGTGGTTGGCATGGACGCACGACCAGCATCAGCGGTAGCTGCTGACTCTTCTTGCACGTTTTGAGGGTAATACGTAACCTTGACATCTCCCCAACCGTTCCAGCGCTTATCATCCGAAGCAGCAAGCGCCACGAGATCGTTGGCGTGCATCGAGGTGACTGCCTTGGAATTGCCCCCTTGCGCACGCTCTTTTCCCTTAGCTGATCCGGGCGTGTGAGAGGCAACAGGATCCGAGAGACTGATGATCGGCGTCTTGACAAACGGCAAAGCAAGCTGCTGAACACGGTCGAGATCGATGTTGTAATGGTTTGCAAGCAAAGCGGTGCTGATCTGCCTCGAAGCGTTTCCGATGCGCTTTACAGAAGCTTGATACCGTTGAGCCAGCTCGGAGCCAACCTCGAGGGTGGCAATGAGAACGGTCAGGTATGTAGTATTGAGGAGGTCATTCAAGTGAGCGCTGCTAGCATAGATGCTCCGGTTGCCACAATGCTCCAGTAGCATGCGAGTGAATCTCAGAACCACTTCAATTAGTTGTCTGTCTCCATCAGCCGGAAAGCTCAGGTCTGTCAACTCCTTCATTGACCATTGCCTTTCATTGCTGAAGCTTGATTCTTTGTCCTGATTGAGAAGAACATCGCATCCAAATTCACGAGGCTGGGGACCCTCGTTCAATTCATAGGTTGTGCAGAAATGCTCGAGCAGACTGTCGAAGCGGTTCAACAGCGGTATCCAGTGATATAAATCGCCTCGTCCGAAGGGCCATCGAGATGGGAAGCTGGCGAGTTGCTGTGGTAAGAGGGGTAGAGGGGTAGTCGAGGCTGTCTCGACGTAGCTCTTCAACCAAGGAGACTGCGACATATGGTTAGCGGCTTTATTCTAGAGAATTTTATAAATAGCTTACCAGAGTCTCCTTGTGCTTTTGTTGCATGGGTTTAGTGATCTTCCCCATGGTGAAGATTGGGGCGGCTGGGCCGCAGGAAACGATGGAAGCTCCCCCTCCACTTCAGCCGGGCTACCGAACCCGCTACAGCGAGATTTTTGCTCTTAGAAGCCAACTATCTTTGACCAAGTGGCTTCGAGGGTTGAGAGACTTCTGCACGCAGAGTGGCGACAGTTTGCCTGGACTTAGAGGCTCCTAGTAGCTAGGCTCTGCGGTTATGGATAGTGACGGTCGGGTGAGTCTCGCAGAGCGTCTTGGGACGATTTGCCTCAGCAAGATGCAGTGAAAATAGAAAATGGCGTTGATTGGTAGCCTTCGCGTTGTGGCTTGTAGTGGTGAGCAAGGGCGCGATCGTCGGATGAAGTATCGCTGGTAGCAGACGAAGCTTGGTTCAGCAGTCCAAGGTTGAGTGCAGGTCGTCCTAGGACAGCTTCGCCTGTGGCCGAATCGTTCTGCACCGCCCTCTATAAAAAAAGAGTCTCTTCGTTTCGTCAAATATGGCAAGGATGAAAATTATCTCGAGTTGGGTGGGCGGGCGGTCGTGTTTGGTGAGGATGCGGAGAGAAGGTGTAGGATGGGGAAAATGCATATTGCAAATCGTCAGGTTGAGAGATCCAGGTGGGCCTTTGCGTAATGGGTGTGCCAGCGGGCCCATCGACGGAAGCTACAGGGGGGCGGAGGTACCTCCAGTGCCAACCTTGCACTGCCAGGTACAAACCATCTGGGGTCGAAGGATCGGAATATCCTTCGGCTCCATGGCACTTCACTTCCATCCCCGTCCACCGTACCTATTATTCCTGATGTAAGGCTGGACAGTGATGCACTGGTTCAATGACGTGCACAGTCTTGGCGCGTTCAACTGATGTCTCTCCCGTCTTTTGCTGTGTTTGCATGTTGCCTAGTTCTATCTATCGGACTTTTCCTGATAAGCTAGAGCTAGAATCGTTATTTGTTTATTCCCGTCAGTCGGGGTGAGGGGTCTGGCTGCACAGCCAACATCGGTCTTATTTGGATGACCTGTCCCCTTGTCTACCTGGACAAACATCACGTCGTCAGTATGCTGCAGGGACAAAGTCTGTCGCCCTGATGGGAGCTCACTGATTTGAACTGTGGCATAATCACGTGGCCTGCTTATTAGAAACATTCGTGCACAACACTTTGAATCGCATCCACCTCCGCCACCTGCTCGGCCTTATTAGGTAAGGTAGGCACTAGACTACAGGAGATGAGTTCAGTAACTCAGGCCGTGCTATTTTTTGTGAAAGGAAATAGTCGATGTAGCGATAATCAATTTTGGAATCCTAGACTTGAAATCTTCAGATCAGTACCTCGTTGCTGTGTATTCCACCATGCAGGCCGTGACAGTTATGGTTTTTACGTGGGACCAGGGCTTGCCCCTCGCTACTCAAACTCTTCGCGGATATATTAGCTGAGTAAAGTGGAAGTCATGGAGCTGGTATCGACCTCATCGTTGGAGGAGCTAAGCGTTCGGCGGAGGGTAAAAACACATGTCTTTTAACTGAAGCAATGATGTGCCTGATAATAGTGCAGACGTTGAGATATCTTTAATGTTGGGTGTATGAGGAAGAAAGGTGTGGCCTACTTAGGTAGATATAGGGTAGGTTATGTGACAAATCGATGCTGGCTGATGACATTTGAGTTCCCGACAATCACAGGGAAACACTGGCCTAAAAACGAAACTTTAGGCCTTAATATACTTATGAAACGTGAGTAGGGGGGGTAAAGTGAGCTAAGGATTCGTCTCTGTCCGTGGGTGCAATATATCTACCTACCTAGGGCTTTTGTCGACACTGTTTACGAGGTTAAGTAGTGCTATGAAAGATACACTAGTCTAGACGTTGACCAACCTTAACAGTAAGGCCACGATAGCGACTATCCAAAAGTGATTATGTAGTCGCTTGCACTGCAAACAAAATCAAACGACATTTAACGGGTCGTCTCTTTTGTCACAGTCTGCGTTGCTCCAGTGTTGATACAAAACTGTCTGCCGTCGCAGTCTTGTTTTCCGGTGTTGTCTTCCGGCAGCGGCAACGGCACGGCACGGACGTTGGCTGCCAAGGCCCATTCAATCGGGTGCATCCGGCATTCGCACAGGACGCCGCCAAAGCCGCTGCCCCTGCGTTAGTGCCTCCGGCGCTACGGGCTTAGGGAGATGCCGAACATTGCATGGTTAATTGAGAGCAGCAGGTCCGTCACCCGGTCACAGGCAGTATCGAAAGGAGCGGCCCAGGTGTGCTCGCGGGTATGAGAGTACCGCCCAAGCACCTCAACACTGCGCTATACCCGCGATTGTGTGTTTGATGTTGTAGCAATGCCCAACCCCCCCCAATGTAGCCGCAGGAGGTGCGCTTTTGGTGACAGCTATGTTCCATTGCCCAAGTAAAAGAACCCTTATTGGCCAAAAGAATCGTGTCGTCCACGCGTGCGTGAGACTCTGAAACAGTCGCGCTGGGGTTGGATGTGGGCTCCCCGTGCCTACGTACGAGCATTACGACTGTTATAAAGGTACCAGCCATACTAACTTACCAGTACTGGTAGTATGGGTACGATTCAGGAAGCACTGGAAAGCGTGTGGCTGCCGCGGCCGCGTGGAAGGCTGATGTTCATTGACGAATTTCGCCTTGGCCAGATTCATATATGCCGTCGACAACCCCTAAGCTCTGGGCTGGAATGTAGATAAGGCAGTAGATAGGCTTTGTTGCTAGCTCAAGAAGTTCCCTCATAAGCTTGATACGCAATACACCCGGCATAGGACAAGTGATCGAGAGGTAAGTGGACAGTGAGTGAGCTAACCCGGTCGCATCGTGTCCATCTGAGCTGCACGGCCAACTGATACGACAGACGAGATAGTAGAGAGAGTACGGATAAGGTAGATAACTGCCGAATAGCGGTCCTTCCTCTGTCCTTTAAGCCCACAGCAATGCAGTACGGGCAAGTTAATTTACACTAAGCTAGCAAGTGCCCGTCCAGAAACAGTGATCTTATTCTAAATTCCTGGCATTCGCATTCCCAACCATGGCGTTGGCGATGACACCCTAAAGCACAGAGAGAGACAATGGCCAAGAATACCTACTAGTATGGAGGGCCGATCTCCATTCCAGGGCACGCCGCCTGACGTTTTCCAGCACTAGCCCGCCTCCACTAATCAACGCGCTCCCTAAATTTACCCAGACTCCTGCGCCCCAGCCCAGCCAGCCCAGCCAGCCGCTGCCACTCAGCTGCAGACGCTTGCTAGAGGAGGGGCGTTCTCCAGTTTATTTCTGGCGGTCACTGCCAACACCCTGAGCTTCCAGTTCGTGGTAAGGGGCAGCAACAGCATCGACGCCACAACCCCCTTGGATCTCTGTCAACAGCTGGCTTCTGGCATTCTTCTGTTCGCTCTGTCACCCAACACTGTACTTGACTTTCTCTCAAGTTCATTATACCGTCATATCATCCTACGCTAGATCTCTCCCCCCGCCTGCATCCCATCTCTATACATGGACTGCAATTGAGGGGCCACAACACTTGTTCCATTCAGGTTCTTGGTACTCGACGAGACGACGACGGCGCTCACCCTGATACTCGGAACCCCTCGAAGCGATGTCCCAACCCGAAAAACCTGCCTCGCCGGTGGCCCAGGCGCCAGCTTTTTCCCAGCCCGGGGAGCAAGAGCAGAAGGAGGAAGAGAAGCCGCAGCAACAGAAAGTGAATGAGAACAAGAGACTCTCGGCTGGAACGGAGTCTGACGATGCTGTTGGTCTTTTCCGCTTCCTGTCTTCCCTCGCTGCATCAGTCGCACGACAGGCTGCATACTTGAAGCTTCTCATACTAACGGCCTGGACAGTTAACCGACGCCGATGACGATTTCGAGGACGCTGTCGCGCAATCTCCAGCACGATCCCTTACGAAGAGAACCATTTCATATTCCCAGACCGGTTCCCCAGTCCTAGATGACGCTGCGAAGGAGCCAGCTGATCGTCGGTCGTTGGAGACATTTAACCAGAAAGACGAGGATGACCAGAGATCCGACGAGCCTGTTACAGACCCTGCCGATAAGGACAGTGATCTAGAGAAGCCCGCGGCTCGACGGAAATCATCGCGAGCTTCGAAGCGCATCTCCAACACTTCAAACTTGGATAATGTCAGCCTCGACGACGACGCCGCTTCACCACCACCTCCTGGTAAATCACTCCTTGGAAGGGCCAGAAGTGCCATTGTTCACAGATTACCATTGCTTACTCTACTGATGTAGTACCAAAAGACACTGCAGAAAAGGAGCCGACGAGTAAGACTATCTCCTTGAATAGTATCACTAATTCTCTCCCTTCGATGCCGTGGTCACCCCCAGCCGAATCGCCTACAAAAAGCCCTGTCCAGCCAGTTGCCGCCGTTGCGCCACCTCCACAAGCGCCTCAGCCTCAACCTCAACCTCAACCTCCACCTCCGGCCCCCAGCCGAAAGCTCACGAGCCCTTTCTCTTGGCTTTCGCGGAACTCGAGCAAGGAAAGAGAAGCTCCTCCACCTCCCGCCAATAATACCGCCCGACGGAACACTGCCAGCTCTATTGCGACCCTCACAAGTAATCCGGAGCTGATGCTCAGCAGACTCGACGAGGAGAAGGAGGGTCAATCGCCTCCTGGAGAACAACGGATCAGCCTCAAAGACAGGTTTAAGCAATTGCGACAGCAAGAAGAGACTGCGCATGCTCCTGCAGAAGACGGGGAAGAAAAGGCTGATGGGGTGGCTAGTTTTGCTGCACAACTAGACGAACCTCATACCCATGAGAAACCCCTGCCTTCCCCGGTTCCACAGCCGATTCCTGGCCTGGCGCCAGGGACTGTGTCCGGTGTAAATGCGGGACCTTCAGCCATGTCAGAGGAGAAGGTTGACTGGGACCTGTGGCAGTCAGTCGTCTACGAAGGCCCAGCCGCGGTGGCTCGCACTAGTGCCGATGAGCTGAACAAAGCCATCGCAACCGGCATCCCTAGCGCAATTCGTGGAGTGATCTGGCAGGTTTTGGCCGACAGCAAGAACGACGACCTGGAGCTCGTCTACAAAGACCTAGCGGTTCGCGGTACGGACAAGAGCAAGGATCGCAACAGCAACAGCACGACCAACAGCTCGCTGAGTAACGGAAATCTCAGCGTTCACAGTGGTGATGCTGTCACTTCTTCAGCCTCATCCGTCAACTCGGACCATTCGGGCGCAAACGGTGCATCATCTCCCAACGCTGAGAAGAATGCCGAGGCCGCATTGAAGGCTCAAGCAGCTGCGGCTGAGCGGAAGAAGAAGGAGAAGGAAGACGCTGCTATGTTGCAGAAGCTCGAAAAGACGATACGTCGGGATCTCGGTGCCCGTACCAGCTATTCTAAGTATGCGGCTGCTGCTGGACTTCAAGAGAACTTATTTGGCGTCTGCAAGGCATACGCTCTCTTTGACGAGGGCGTCGGATATGCCCAAGGCATGAACTTTCTAATTATGCCCCTGCTTTTTAACGTGAGTACTGTCTGGTTATAGGAAACTTTCACATGACGCTGATTTCTATTCGCAGATGCCCGAACAAGAAGCGTTCTGTCTTCTCGTTCGATTGATGAACCATTATAAACTTCGGGATCTCTTCATCCAAGACATGCCGGGGCTGCACATGCATCTCTATCAGTTTGAGCGACTACTGGAAGAGTTCGAGCCTGCTTTGTACTGCCACCTTAACCGGAGGGGAATATCTCCCCATCTATACGCAACTCAATGGTTTTTGACCCTCTTTGCCTACCGCTTTCCTCTTCAACTAGTCCTCCGCATCTACGACCTGATATTTTCCGAGGGTCTCTCAGCAATTCTACGATTTGGTATCGTCCTGATGCAGAAGAACGCCACCCACCTTCTAGGACTTTCCGATATGCAGCAGCTTACTACATATCTGAAGGATAAGCTTTTCGACGCCTACATTGACAAGGATCCCAGTCAAGGAAGTCTTCTTGAGAACGGCTTTTTTGGGAGCTCAAGTGCTAGCATTGATAAGGAGGTGTACCGTGCAGACCAGCTTGTTCAAGACGCCTGCGACGTCAAGATCACACCGGAGATGCTCAAAGCATACAGCACCGAGTGGGAGGAAAAGACAAAAGCCGACAAGGACCGTGAGAATGAACTTTTTGAACTTCGGACGGCCAACCACAACCTTGCTATCAAGGTTCGGAAGCTGGAAGAGAGAGTCGAGGTGTGTGACCGAGAGCAGACTTCCCTCGCCACCGAGCTGGTCCATACCAAAGTGCAAAACGAGGAGCTTAAGGACGAAAACGAAAGCATGAGGGGTCAAGTTCGGGAGTTGAAGATTGTCATTGAGAAGCAGCCATTGGAGATTGAAGAGTCCTGGAAACTCGAACGCGATGATCTGATGAAACGCAACTTGCATATTCATGAGGAGAACCAGAAACTTGAGAAGGAACTGTCTGAACTGGAAGAGGAGTTGGTCCAGACAAAGCTGCGCTACGCAGAGGTGAGCAAAGACACCCCCTTCATTAAGTCTAACTCGGTTGTGACAAACATGTTGCTAATACTTCTGTAGATTAACTCTCAACATGAAACCCTGACTCGCAAGTGGAGCGACTTGAAGCGTCAATTTGCATAAGCAAAGTCTGCTCAGCGCAACCCTGTTAGGCTATATAGTCGGTGATCCACCGTTCTTCATGTGAAAAATTATTCTCCCTACCTCGTGTCGCCACAACCTTCCTGTCGCGATCATTTGCTTGCTTGCTCTTGTGCACGCGGCTGCTGCTCGCTGGACAGAGCAGATCGCGAACGAGGTAATAATGGGATATTGAAAAGATATTACATCGGCATGTTTTGGCATTCTATAAATAGGCACATTCGTGAAAAAAACCCAATCTTCTGTATGATATGATGGATGTAACGATGCCCAGGTATACGAGTTACGAACCCTGCATCAGTTTTTGGGTCTCTTGGCTACTAGAAGTTGTCAGGATATGCCCAAATCAACCGACATCGAACAGCCTTCAAGGGCCAAACTGGACAGTCACAAATTGCGAAAAAGACGAGACCTTGATCATGACATTAAATTCATCGCAAGAATTTTTTTTATTCCCTAGGGACCCATTCCGATGCGTAATGTGAAGCTCATCATGCCCTGAGATTGCCAAGACAACGAGAAATCCTTGAACACCATACCAGGGGCCAACACTCCATCTTTCACCAGATTTCAAACACAAGTCTACTTGTGGAGCTTGCGCTGGTAGAAAGCGAGCTCCTCACCCTCCAGGATGTAACCGTCGCAGCGACCGGACTGGCCGGGTCGGCTAGAGATGACGGCGTACAGACGACCGGCCTCGAACTGCTTCTCAATAGTGCTCTCGACCTTGCCCTTGGCAGCGTGTCGGGCAGCCTGCTTCTTCTCAACGGCGTTGGACTTCTTGGTCTCCTCCTCGGTCTTGCCCTCCTTGGCAGCCTGGGCCTTCTGGCGTCTTCGGCCAAGGGCCTGGCCGTAGTGGGCCTCGTACCACTGTCGGAAGGGGGCGGCGTCGACCTGGACGACGGCGCTCTTGGTCAGGGTGTTGGTTCGGACCAGCTCGTTGTTGGAAGGGTGGTAGGCGACGGCAATGACACGGGTCTTGCGGGTGCAGCCCTCGGAGCCCCAGGCGAAGTTACCGGACTCGAGACGGAGGGCACGGTACTTGTGGTTACCGCCGCGGGTTCGGACGGTGTGGACGCGCTTGGCACCAATACGGGTGTTGGCACCCTGGCGGCCAGCCTCGAAAGCGCGCTTCTTCCCTGTTGTCAAAGGTCAGAACGTATGTCCAAGAGGATCATACGGGCTTTCGGAATATTACGCACGGTAGTAGGCGCGCTTGGCACCGGTGGCGGAGCGCTTGTGTCGAGAGTCACGCGAGATACCCATGATTGCGGTTTCTATGTCGGGAGCAAAAGAACCCAAGTGGTTAGCCAGACGATCTTGAGAAAAAAAAAAGAGCTGACGGCGGGGGATGAAGAAAGGGAGCGACGAGAGAATGTAGTAACTCAATCAGCTAGATGGATATTCGAGATCGGCAGAATTCGATATCGTTGAGCATTGCATTGAGTCGTCCTTTCTTCTCGTCGGCTGTCACTAACCTGATGATGTTGGCGCTCACCAGGCAATCGAGTTGGCGGATGTGGGAGGAGTTGAACTTTTTGGCGGAACGAGTTGCAAGTCTGAATTGCGAACGAAAATTGTGGTTGTGGGTGTTGCGGGCTTCGCTAGCCCGGGGTACGTACCTTGCCAGGAAGCCGGGTGCAAAGTTATTCCGTAAAGCCCTCCCTACCACGTGATACCGCGATGGCAATCGAATGGGACCTAGCTAGGATCGAGCTCCAGGTCCCATTTGTCTAAGGTACGTAGTGATTGAAGGTACTGAAGGCAAGCTAAGTAGGTAGGTCAGATGGATTTGTTAGGGTCGTAGTGGCTCAGGGAACCTCTATCCAGGAATACAGCAAAAGTCCTCAGAGGTCTATATATGCCATTTCGCTCATCATTCATCTCAAGCAACAACCGTTCCTTGATAGATCAAGGTTTCCTCATATTATTTCAAATACAATATTACATTAAGCTCTTGAGCCCCCAATCTGATCGAGGTAAGTCCTGAAACGGTGGTAGCAAATTGAGTCTCAAAGGGTGAACTGAGATGGGCAAACATCGCGTCCCTAGGTCAGAGACCTGTCCAAGCGCCCTTAAATATGGTTCGCGCAGACAGATCCAAGCGTTTCGTTCGTATCGAAATAGTAATCAAGCGTCGAGAGTCAAGCTCGTGATCCACTCTGTACTTCTCTTCCTCTTCCCGACGATCCTCAAGAGTCATCCCTCGTCTTCAACCGCCTCATCCATCTTATTCTGGTTCTCTTTTCCCCCGGTCGAGTCAACTTGCATATCTTGTTCATCGATTTGCTGGAGCATGTCTCCTAGCGCGCAATGAATTTCGTCAAGTCGCAGCTCCACTGGCGGCGCAAAGGGGCTCTCTGGCTTGGTGACGGGGTTAGTATCGATGGAACCCAGCCGGACAACTTTCTTCTCCCATCGAATTGAACCGCCTGGGTTGCAAACATCTGAGAGTCTGTTGGAGAACCTGTGGGCGACAATATTCAGCCTTGGCAGGGGAAAACAGCGGCCTTGTCGAGTGGCACGCTTGTCGCCCTCCTCTTTGAACTCGGCTAGGGACGGCCAGGGGACTCGCAGATACGGATCGCTGGGTAAGTTCTTGTTGAAGCAATTGTCTGCATGAAACAAGGGCGAAAGGTGGTCTGAGAATTGCTTACCACCAAGTAGCTTCCCGACGGACTGCTTTGGTTTGCCATCAGAGTTTCCAGCGCCTTTGGTGTGAATGCGAGACACACGTCGTTGTACCTCCTTGAAGAGTGTCAGTCTCCGCGACTCAGCTATACTTGCTCTGAAAGCTGTAAGCTCTGCCGGGGTTTGGGGAACGAAAGGCGACTGATCAGCACCCATGTATCGCAGGTTGGCCACCATCTTCTGGAACACCTGCCGCTCTTTTGTTGCCGTGCTCGTCCATCTCTTGGACTGTGACCATGTACCAGATTCTGGCCCGGTCAGTGTTAAAGACGGCTGTCCCGCGGAGCTGGCAGGTTGGGAGATCTTGCGCCGAGACGATGGCCCTGTGGGGGCGTTGATGGGCGGGCTACCCGGAACAGGAGGAACAGGAGGAGGAGGAGGAGGAG
>JADBHU010000426.1:0-35592 GCA_017140155.1 Fusarium devonianum | reverse complement strand
TGGGAAAGGATTGTTGGGTGGAAAGGGTTGACGAGCGACGGTCGCCGCTTGGCGCTGCGAGGCAGCCTTGAGTGGCTCCGTCCTGGCAGTTGTTTGCAGTCATTGTGTACGAGGAAATGGCAGGTGTTGCGGGCAATAGCTTTGGGGGAGGGCGAGGTTCCAGTCACGGGGAGTCGCAGATACTTGTACAGGTCGTTTCCAACCATCTGCTCAGAGCCGTTCGCACATGCAGTGGCGAACCCCGAGCCCGCCGATGGGAATTTAGTCTGTACGAGCACGTATTTGTCCGGGGTGGATGCCGGTCTTCATGCTATCGATCGCCGAATCGTCGGGGGGGCACGATCAACCGCCACGGGCTGGCAGGACGTATCCGCTCACCCCAAGTGCCATGAAGCGTCAAGTGATCCAAGCGTGACAGGGAAGGGCACGCGTTGATCGCCAAGAACAGACACGCTCACCCGTCCGGGCTTCGTCGGATCACTAACGGACTCGCAGTCGCTGAGACCGTCCAGCCTGCCAGCTGACACGCGACGAACAGCTCCTCTTCCATACGTGCCGTGAATCTTGAACGAGGCCAAGGACACATTGATAGCAGATCAGGAGCGATCCCTTCAATTCTAAATATTTACATCTTGTACATGTGAAGACGCGATGACGAAGTCCAATATTCTCCCACTTTGACTATGATCAGGGTCAACCAGGCTTT
The DNA here is from genome assembly GCA_017140155.1 of Fusarium devonianum. NCBI lineage: Eukaryota > Fungi > Ascomycota > Sordariomycetes > Hypocreales > Nectriaceae > Fusarium > Fusarium devonianum. The sequence goes on along the minus strand of JADBHU010000426.1, from coordinate 34,886 downwards.
TGGCCAACAACAACAACTATTTTGATGAAAAGGCGTAGCTGCTTTGATAGAAGTGCTTTGGGAACATCCGCTAGAGAGACTGTAATCTCTTCGCTGCTCCATCCCAATTTCGTAGCCGGGTAATTTAGAGGACCCCCAAGATCACCCAGCAAAGCGGCTTGTAGGTACTTGCCAGTCTCCTTGAGGTTCTTGTCTTTGGCCCAGCCCCCGATAGGTATCTGTAAGTGTAGTGAAAGGTTACTTCGTAGTCTCGAAACAACAGGTTTCAATACTTGCCTGCGTGCGATATTCCTTTAAGTTTGTGAATCCGGCCGCCTTCATGGACTTCATCTGAGTATCGCCGTCCGCGACGACGAAAGAGCGCCCTGACTGACGTCCTGCATCCTTAAAGACTGTATTCCACGTTATCACGGCATTAATCAACTTTTCCAAGACTTGGTCAGACCGAATTTGGCCGCTATGCCAAAAGCAAAGCGACTGTTCATGACTCTCGAGAAATCCCTTTGGCTTAAGGCATTTGAAAGCCTCGCCAAAGAGAGATGCCCAATCGGGGATGCTGCCTGTCAACTGACGCATGTGGACATAGTCGACGAACGTTTCTTTCCGAGTCCATTCCAGAGTACAATCGTCGACCTCGCTCGTGGTAGTCAGTACCTAAACCGGAGTTGCCTGTTCGTAATCTCACAAATGAAGGTTGGTCGAGACCCAGCTTTGCTGGATAGGATAGAGGTCGGTGCCGATGACAATGGTATGGGGACATGCACGGCAAAATCTCTTCACTATGGTTAGCCCTGGAACTTGCTACGACGGTGGCGTTCAAACACACATAGCCCAACGTCCTAGAGTCAAGCGCCGGTCAGTCCGGGATCCTATGATCCTCAGTCAAAGGCCCAAGAATAAATATCCTCACACATGCTGCGGTGTTGCCGGCCACAGATGCGCAATGGTTTGGCTTCCACCGGTAAACGGGCGGTGAAGATGGTGTCTGCCCCCAAGGATGAATCACTATCGCCATTCGAGTTTCGCTCGTCCTGGGGGTCGGCGGACGGAGTATCGTCGTCAACGGTCGCCGTCTGTGGTCGCGGTACGCCACCGGATGTTGAAGAGCGGGAACTTGGTCGGCCATGTTGCGATGGTACGCGCGCGGTCGGGTTTCGTCCTGCAGTCGTCCGTTAAAGAGTCCAAGTCACTTGCGTTGTGCCAGAGAGAAAAACAGCATTGTCAGTGAGGAAGGTAGATAGAGGGAGGAAGAAATACCACGAGTCATTCTATTGCCCTGGATCAAGTAGCAACGAGCGGCTTGGCCAGAGCTGGCCGGTCCGTGTCGTGGTTTGCGGAGATGGGCACGCGCGGAACAAGACTAGACGCGTGGGATGGCGAAATCTTCTCCCGATGAGTCCACCGAACTAACTTTTGACGCTTAATGTACGAGGTGGTGGAGGAAGAGCCGGACCTGGCTTGGTAGCCAACAGCACGTGAGAAGTCCCGCATCGCGAACTGGTCAAGACAGTTTGGGATTCGCACGGCATTCTGGGGCTAAGTACGAGGTTAAAGGCGTTTCCAGGAAACCGGCTGAGATTGCTGGCATCGTTACCGACATTGCTTGTGTCGGGGAACAAATAGAATCACAATCAGAGAAAGAAATCATGCGGATATGACCATGTTTATGAAGACCCTAAGACCAGGCTGAAGACCACGACTGCGGACATGAGGGTTGAGTCACACCGACTCTTGGGCACCCCATGTTTGACGCCTTCCAACTAAATCCTTCTCCTCCAGTAGCGGCATGTCCCCGTCTCCTTCGTCCATATCAGCTGTGCCACAGCAAGGCACCATGGAAGGGGGGTGACGGCACTGACGGGTGAGTGCCTTCAGTCTATAACGCAGGCGGGTACGAAAGAACATCCACTTTGGGAAACGGGGGCCTCTGGACGCCTCGACTTCTCTAGACTCCAAAGGCTCTCTGCGATTTTCCCATGTGACTTTGAACTAATCATATCAAGGTCAGCATTCCACAAAAGGCGAATGAGAATCGACTCACTGTGCGATAGACCCGGATCCTAATGGTAGGCTTTTCATTGTGAGAAAACATGGTTCACTGAGTCAAGGGCCTCAAGGCAAAGAAGGCGGCAGCAGCATGATCTGCAGGAAAGTGCAGCTCGGTCGCACGGGCACGTCTGATGTATATACCTATTATTTGTCGCGTAGCTGGCTGGCCCCACGATGGACCAGATGAGAAGTGACCCCGTTCCAGCTGGAATTTGCTCAGACCCGACCCCTGCATCTCTTTTGGACAGAAAGAGATGCAGGGGTCCCTTGTCTTATAAGGCGTGGAACAGGGGCAGGCGTTCCCCGCAAATGATACAAATGCTCCACGAGATGTTCCACGCCTGATGGGATTGGCGCTCCTGTGTAATCACGTCTCTTGAGCCGCTGGGGCCATGGAGTAATCTTCTCCCTGTAAACCACAGGCACGAAATACGTCGTTTTCGCAGTCGGACGAAACATCTCATGCACTTATCTTTCGTCACAATGACCACGAAGAACACGTGTCAATCCGGGCACGCCCATTCTTTCTGCCTCTAAACACAAAGGAGTATTACGAGTGCCATTCCGCGTCGACACCATGCTGTCGAACCTGGATCGAGGTCGACAAGGTAAGACAAGCCATCAGGAAATACTGTGATCAACATTTTGGGGTCTCGTGTTGGGTCGAGGGCCAGTATGCACGCCGTTACAAACCTCTTCTTTTTGGGCATAGAACTAATCGCATGAAGCTACGCGCGCCAACTACCAAGGATCCTAGATTCGACTTGCGGCTCACCACTAGAGCGCCTATTAAATCAGCACGGTACCAACGCAGAACGACCAGAGTCCCAGCTCAGGGGCGCTGCAGGCGACACGACGACTGATGACGAAGCCGAAAGTGGCCAACTATCAAACGAACGGAGGCGCGTCGACGACAGACGGAGCGCTAATAACGAAACCGAAAGTGGCCAACCATCAAACAAACGGAGGCGAGTCGACCATGGGCCTCCAAACACCAACAGGCCTAAGCCTGAATCCTCAAAGGGTCAGCTGCGCAAAACGACAAAGACGATTGAGGACTTTCCAGGCGAATTCGTCAACAATGTCCGTGATGGCCTACAGATTCTAGAATCGCGTACGCATCAAGACCTCTCCCAATGCGACCTTGGCACTCGACTGTTTGAGCATTGGCAGGGGAAAAAAGGCCATAAGGATTCCACAGCATTAGAGGAAATCCTTGAGGACTATTTCAAGGAACAACAGTCGTTCAAGTGGTTGATTGATCTCTACCGCCGATACGCGGGTTGTCGGCGCCGGCGCACCATCCTGGGTTATTCGGAGTCGAGGGACTTGCACACCGAACAAGGTGTGAAGAAAAAGGAAAATTTTTGCATCTTGCTTTCCAAGGTCGTAAACCGTCTCGAAGAATCGTGGGGCCCATATGCAAGTCTCATATATAGTGCATTAGAAGGTAAGCACCTCAAGTAATGACTCCCTTGGGCGCTATTCTCACATCCTCAGCAACGAAATATGAAGGCTCCTTATTTACCAGGTCAGCGGGGAAGGATTCGACCAATCCTGCCGTAAACTCGATCATAGAGTTACTTAGTGAAATCGCCGAGATTTCTCTTCCAGAGAATACGCTCGTCTTGAACCCAGCGTTGTTTTTAAGTTGCGTTGAAAGCCTACCGTAAGGTCACGATAAGGTCGCGGAAAGTAGAAAGTGGCTGACATTTCCAGATATTCTCAGGTATGCGAGGATATTGGCCTTGATCAGTTAGTTCGTTACGACTTTCAACATCAAATCGATGAGGTTGCGCCCAAATTAAAGGAAACTGCCTTGAATTGTGGGAAGATGCCGTTATCGACCTTTGCACAGGTTGCAAAGACGTCCACCAAGCGCGACGAAACGACACGTATGGTGACCATCAAACCAAACCAAATCACCAAGTCTCAATCTGACCTTGGGAATATTACTGAAAGGAGTACTACACATGGGGATGAGCCTACAATGACAGATGCTAGAGGAGGCGCGGAATCTGGATCACGAGGCGAAGATTTCCAACATCCATCACCGAGATCACCGCATAGGACACGAGTCCAACCACAACCACATAGCCAACATCCTATCCCCAGGGCGTTGCGGCATCCACAAGAACCGAGGAGCATCCCATCATGCCCGTCTACGAACAACTTAGCACGCTTCCTGCCAACTCATTCGCAATATGTGCAAGTCCTTGATGCAATATTATTCCTACACCCGATGCAAGGCAACCCCCAAGCACCAACATCCACACGAAAACATTAAGCAATGCGAACAGGCTCTCAAGCAGGGTCATTTTTGTCCGATCCGGACCCCAGAAGTAGACGATAGTGGCCAGCCTATCACCCTGGGCTCCACTAGACGCCCCGGTGATTGTCCAATGTGTCCACCAACTCCACCTGCTGCTACCTGAATAGTCAGTAAGGCATTCTCTGGTTGGGAACCGCGCTCTAATGTCTGATAAGTGACTTGATGGGCCGCATCCACCACATCAACGGAAGGAAGGTGGCGAGTGTCAGAGCGAAGATGCCGAATGAGTCTCGGATACCTCGTCGGGAGGGGGCGAGAACAGAGTGTACTAGTCGGCTTTAGCTAGTGAATACAAGAAGCAGGCGATTAACAATTACAAAATTACCTTCTGTCTTTATTTCCCGCAGGACTTCGTCAACAGTTTCGTGCCGTTGGCGCCAGGACTTGGATATACATGTCCTGAGCGCGGGAAGTGCTTCTAGGCTTGGAAAACGGCCGTGTTCGATCGACTCTTCAATGGAACATTCATCCAGCCCATCAAAAGGCTTTTTCCCAAGCAAAATCTCATAGAAAGTCGAGCCAAGGGCGAAGATTTCGCTCTGCCTGGACGGGTCCATCATACCAGGGTGTGAATGGCTTGTCTCGTACCAGCTTAAACATGGCGACCCATCGAGAGAAGATCCAGCAAAATCTCCCACAATAGCATTGAGATTTCCGTCCAGAAAGATATTGTTGCAAGAGATATCGCAATGGAGTACACCTTTTGAATGTACGAACGCGATCGCGTCGGCTGTCTGCTCGATCCAACGCAGTCTCGTTGAAAGCGGAATGGATTGGCGGTGGCTATGATATTGTCGTATGGAGCCATGTCGTGCAAATTGGAGGATTACGCCTTGGTCATCTAAAATGCCGTAGTACTGCATGATCCCCCGATGGTGATCACCATCGGATCCGAGGCGCTCGTATATTGCGATCTCTCTGGCCTTATGGTGATTCTCGCTCGAGCTGTAGCATTTCGCTACGGCGTCGAGACGGAGCACCCAGGACGAAAGGCCAGCACCGACGGTTTTGTTATCTCGTATGCGATTCGGTATGGTTATCGGAAACGTCGACATAGCGTTTTGAGCTGTTGAGGAGGGACGAGGATTGCGGTTTGATAATCAAGACTGCCTTGGCTTCGAGGTCCAGCACGAGTCGAAGATGCGGGATTGTTTCAGGAGTGAAAAGCCGTCGCCGTCGCTGTTTCTTCAACCGTCACGTGCTAAAACACTGGATGACTGCTAGTAAGTTAGAAGGTGAATCCTGTGAGAGTACGTACTCGGTAGTAGCGTGGTCTATTTTTAGCTCGTCTGAAACAGCCCAGCACCTGGGCTCACCCGTGCCAGTGTCTGTTTTCGTCCCCCATTCGTAATTAGCAGGCAGGACTTGTTACGATCCCAGCAGATCGAAATGGAAGGCGCAATTTCAGATTACGGCGTTAATAACCTGTTCAGAGGAAATTACGATGGTGATTGATTTTTTATCAACCTTTTGAGTGTGGTGGTAATGATCGGCAAGCACGTGATGTCATCTTACTAAACTGTGCGTGCTTAAATTTAGTACTGTATGGCTGGGGTTAATCATGCGCACGGTATGGGCTGCCGCCAACTTGGTCTTTGTCCCTTTAACCTCCCCCACATGAATCTAGACACCTTTGCATGCGATGTCTGTTCCATACCCATTACAACACGAGATGTAAAGTCACATGCAAGGACACATCAAGTAAGAACATCATCACACCTGTCCGGCACCGCGTCTAACGACTGCTACCTAGGCCCAAATCTTGAACCTGATGAATCGGTTACCAGATATCGTGGCCCCCAACTATCCTCGAACTAGCGAAGATCCCGTTCACGATCCCAAGATACCATGCCGCACGACGAAAAAGCGTTTTACTTCCTCGCTGCCCGGTACCCAGCGTCATAAGCGCGCCCGAATCCCAAGGGACACGCCATTCCAATGCCCCAAATGCCCACTACAGATCGACCGACGCCGGCCGAACGACTTTGTTCGGCATTATGCTACACGTACAACCTCTTTATCCTTCAGTACAAACGCAGGGACTAATAATGTGCAGACTATCCTGAACACCCTCGTCTAATCAAATGTCCTGACTGCAAGCTACTATATTCTCGAACGAGCGTATTCAACATTCACCCGTGTTTTTCCAAGGATAAGAACCGATCACCAGAGTTGATCGAGCTTCAAGCCCAGCTCAGAGAAGAGATTGAAAAAGAGCTCGAAGTGGAATTCAATTATCGAAGGCGCCCAGTTATCCAGGCCTACACTGAAGATTCAGCGAACCAACCCGACGTACCCTGCTTTGCACCAAGCTCCCTAGGTGTCGAACCCTCTAATGGTCCCGTCGATATTTCGCACACCGGACAAGGGATCACTGCCCAATCCTCGGATGATGCGGCGACACGACTTGACATCTCACTTTCTGGAGCAGGGCTCCTAGCAGCTGAGGTTCAGTATTGGGAGAATGTTTCACATGACGCACCTATAGAAGTATTCTTTCAGGGAAACTCGGCGCCGACTACGAGAGATGCACACGATTTCTTTGCTACTGGTTTCAATAGAATTCATCACGATTTCTTCCACGACACTTTGCCCCCCTCAGATAATCAACAAATCACGTCATCCTTTTCTTAGCACTACCCTCATTGTAATGCACTTGATTCCTTCCCATCTTTTTTGCACCCATATGCCATTGCGAAGGAACCACTGCTGGACCCGAATACAAACCGGGGGTGTAACAGTAGTCTATTTCGCGTCAACACAAAGTAACGGCGTCGGGAAAAAGTTACTCACACGCCTCCTTGATCCATCTCTATGAGTGTCTCATTCAATTTTCTTTCCTTCTTCAAAAAAGGATAGGGAACCTGATATAGTCCATTTGAAGCCTTGACACCTTTTAAATGACCGGTGTGACTTTCAGGGAAAATTTCCAAGATTGTACGGTTGGTAAATATATAAACAGTGGCGTGATTGGCTTGATCTGCAGCTGGTTGTATTGCAGTAGCAAAATGAGGTCCTGCGCGGCCACCGAAGGGATAAGTGAACTGAGGGATGTATGGTTCTAGGATTTTCTTAAGTCGCTAGACAAAGTAAGTAAGAATAGATCAGTAGTCGACCACAACACTCACGGGATCTTTCAGTTCGAACTCTTTTAAGGAAGTTGGCTCCGAAAGAGCTGGAATGCCCAGCTCTGCTACTCGTCTTTCGATAGTCGGGTCCGCGTAATAGAAGATCCCATGCCGTTCAAAAAAGGCAGGTGCATCACTGACAGTCACAGCTGACGAGATTTGTGTCTTTTCGAATGGTGATGTCATATGGAGCGTGAGAGGAGCAACGGAAGAGAGAAGTTCTGACGCGGGGCAAATTTTGAAATGCCCCTCATGTACAGCGGCTGAGTCCGCACTATGTATTTAAACATAAATCATATCATATAGTGCATATCAGTTATCGGGGTCTCACTCGTGTCCGTTTTCACTCTTTCATGCCCAACGGAGTCCTCCATCAAGGTACGCAGACGGGATCCCCACAGCGTTACCAGTCAAGATCTTGTTTAGTTTTCTGCCTACTTATCTCAATATTCCAATAAAACAGAAAACCAACCACGATGCCCGCATCAGAGTGCGGGGCGTGCGACGGGTCCGGCCTCACGTCGAAGGGCACAATATGCCCTCTATGCGGTGAGAAAAAGGGCTGAGATAAGATATTTAAGGCAGCTATCGTCTGGTAGGTTCACTATGAACGCCTTATTTTCTTATTTTGACTTATGACACGAAGGAACAGCTGCTAGAATGCCAACCAGCCTGGTTCAGAGGAGTTATTTTTGTGAATTGGACGGTTCAATATCTCAACTCGATATCATGATAGTTTGGTCAAACAAGCTAGATAAGATTGCGCATTACTTGGACCGATCTAGTTTGCCGTTCTTTTGCCACCACGCACGTCGTCGTACCCTTGGTCTGGAGGTGTCCCTTGTATGTGAGTCCGCATTCTGCTGGGCACCCGCCGTTTGGCGTGTATTTCGCTGCAAATTAGATGCCAGCACGCTTTGGGCGGGGACGCTTGTTGCATATGGAAGCTGCCGCGTATCCGTCATCTGGTGTGTCTTGTAATGTTGAGGAAAATCATGGGTCAAACCGAACCATTCGCAATCGCGGCAATGAAGACGATGTTCTTCATCCAGGTGCTGTTCGAGCTGATCCACACCAAGTAACAGAGGGCAGTACTCACAGTTGCTGAGACTATGTTGCCTTCTAAGATGATTCGCCAGCTTATCAGCACTGCCTTTAAATGTGCAGTTGAAGCATTGCAGGAGAGGCTTATGAGATTGTTGAATGTGACTACCTATACAGTTCATATGTATCGCAAATCGCAACACGACAGAAAGGGCAGACTGGCCAGTGGTGATTCATGTCCATGTGCTCTGTCATTTGCAGGTATGGAATTTTGTTTGTGCACACCGAACATGGTGTGAGTACGTGCTCTTGCTGATAAGATTATAACTCAGTATTGTCCTGAATCGCCTATGTAAACTGCTCGTTACTCTCTCAAGCAACGAGCAGTTTACATAGCCAGCATGCGGTCACCAACCTCAGCATAGTAGTAGGTCTGAAGCGCGTAGCCACGGAACTTATGGACAGGGCAAAAGGGAAAGGATAAGGGGAAAGTTACTAGCGGAAAATGGGTGTTTGACGAAGTAGAAGCAGCAGGCTGGGAGTAGATGAAAATAAACCATATGGCTCTCGTAGTCCCGCTAGAGTTTGCATACGGAAACGGAGATAGGAGGGAAGCTGAGTAGTTTCACTAGCAGTAAGGCAAGAATAACGGTAGATATCAGACAGAGTTAGTGTATAGTAGTAACAAAGCGAGCTCGCGCTTATGAGTGGTTAGGGAGAAACTGGCGTGGTGGTAGGTTAGTGACGGTAGGCCAAAGTCGGTCACTTAAGATCGAAGAGGCGTTATAGCGATTACTCTAGCGCGACGGCGTCATAGTGGCGGACATAATGGGAAGTTATCTCTGTTAAGAGAGATTTAAGGTAGTTAATGACCACGGCGGGTTAAAGAGAGGACGGACCAGGAGGATCACGGGCAAGATTGACCAGCGCAGAGGGCAGCAGAATGACGCGACTACCAAGTATTACCACAGCAGCGAGAGTATCAGAGACAAGTAAAGAGTGCGGGAGGAGACAGACGGCGATAATGCGACCTTAGCGAGACAGATAGCAAGTTACCTGATCAGCGGGAGGCGTGTAAGGATATACCCTTTGCAGAGCTTGGCTTAGGAGAGTTCAAGGTGGCCGTGGAGGATGCTTCGGTCTCGGCGTGTACGTCACGGAGGGGCTCGTCGCGGGTAGTTGGGTTATAGACTAGTTCATCGTGGAAGATTGGACAGTCTGAGGCAGAACCGATTGAGTTGCACTGCTGACAGGGGAGAGTCGAGGTCGCTGGAGTGGGAGGCTCTGGGGAGGTGTTTCGTCGCGGGGAGAGAGTCGATGAGGTAGGGTGATGCGCGGTTGGAAAGCAGAGGCGATCTCGAGGAGATGTCAGACAGAGGATGTGCGTCGGGGAGCACAGGTTGAGCTGGTGTAAGGATGGTCGTGGGGCGGAGGCATGGATTGATGAGGCTCAGACTACCCAGGCACAAGGACTGGATTAGTATAGAGAGCCAAGTGTATCAAGAGGCTAGATTTAGCGAGAGAAATACGACACGAGATCTGGCTCACCGTCAGGAAATGGTTGCGAATGAACGGACTCGTCGTGCGCAGTGAGACAGACACCCCTGCGTTTCTGCGGACGGAGCTTTCATCGCTGCAACGAAGCCTGGGCGCAGACAAAACGGAAGAGTTTCGTCGTCAAGAAAAGGGCGAGGTGGTGGTGTGCGCACGAGATGTTGACCTTGCAGATGTGACGTTGAGGTTGAAGGCATCCATCCCCACGATCAACAGACAGCCCGACACATCAGGTGACCCTGGTCTGGGGACTCCACTATTTCTCCCGAGGAACACCCGATGCTCCACTGTCGCTCCCGAAGAATTATCCGGTGCTCCGCTATTGCTCCCGACGTTATCCCGGGCTCCACTATTGCTCCCGAGAACTTCGGGAGCAATAGCGGGTCCCCTCTGGGCGAATCAAAATTCTGCATGTGACGGGAACGACCGCGGGGGCGCAGATCCAGCCAATGACAATTGGCATTTCAATTGAGCCCCCTGTAACGAGCACTAGAGCGTCCACTGAACGATAGTGGACTGCGGACGGCACAGAAAAAAGGAAATGCTGATGGAGTTGCGCGCATGGTCTAATTGAGAGAATGGAATCAATTAGCCACTTACGATTAAGCGCATTCACTCGTTCATCATCACAGCCGCAGAGACACGTCTGCGCAATGCGATGCGACAAAATTCCTCGTGAGACGATGACGTTGCTGTTGTAGTCGCGGCTCGTTGTTCCCAAGCTGCTCGGGAATAATTGACGGAGCGTGCTCCAGGGCCAATCCACTGAAGCCTCCACTGAGACCACCGTAACGAACGCGACAGCAGCTCAATGGAATCAATCCCACACCACCATCGATAGAAGCGGTAAAAAGTAAAAGAAACCGGACGGGATTCCCTATTAGATAGTCGAAACTGCCATGCTACTTTTCTTCTAGCATACTCGCTATCCTGGTAATTTTGATGCTATGAAAAGAATAGGCGCCTCATATTATAGCGGCCCGCCCGTCTAGGTCTTATAGATAATATTCATTTTAATACGCGAACCGCCTACTTCATATATAGTATAGAATATCGAAAGTTATATATCGCTAAGATAAGGATTTAAAATACCGAAATATAACTAACGCTAGTATTATATGTGTGGGCGGGTGGTCCCATACAGAAGTTTATCTCAGCCCTACGAGATTAGGCGCTAGCTAGGCTAGCTATAGTTAGAAACATCCCCCGCTCAACAAAGGCTAGCCAGGTTTCTCCTCCTCGTCATCACCAACATAGAACCAGTCTATACCGTTAGCGAAAAGATAGGAAACTCTTAGCCGATATCTTTTTAGCAAGCTTTTTCCCTTCCTTTGCTCTTAACTTGGCTCTTACTAAACTTTTAGTACCGATCTCCTTTGAGATCCTGCGAAACCTTAGAACCAACTCCTTCCACAACCTCATACCATCTCAATAGTCAGCGGCCATATTTTCTAGCAACGCATTCCCCTGCCGCAATCTATATCAAGACGGCCCGACCTAGCTCTTATTCTCTAGACCGTCGCCCTTCCCCATCCGGCAATTCTTCCATCTCTCGACTTCCCTACTGAACTCCAACATATGCCGATCCATACCCAGACGTTCTGCCATCTCGAGAACGCCGCGCCAAACCTGCGTCTCAACAATTTCACCCCATCGAGGCCTTCTCTCAGAGACCTTTTAATCCGCTCCATTCTCGATGGCCCTATCCGTGATTGATCTAGGCAGCCTCGCCAACCTTGTATTGTATGTCTCTTAAATCCCCTTACCGCTTCGTTAACGTCTTTACTAGTAACTCTTGCTTTTATCTCTCTCCTGTCGTCCATCGCGTCCTTATGACTTCGCGACCACTCCATAACTGGCATCATCTTGAAGCCTGCGAATTCATGTTCCTCACTGACCTCCTCCACGACCTTGCGACATCAATAACCTCTCCTCTACCTCCCGACCACACGACCTCCCCCTCCATGTCGTCACCTCTCCTGTTTGCGGCCTCCCTAATGACCCCCGTCCGATCTTAGTCTCCGAGATCTCAATATCACGACTTTCTTCGCGACCTCGCGACCATGTGATCTACGACGCCTCCGAGACCTCACACCCTCCGCCCTGTCCACCTCTTATTCTCGTGGTCTTTCCAACCCTCTCTTCGTACCCAAGACTGGGTGTCGCTAGTGTTTTCTCTCGTCAGTGTCCTACTTGTTGGTTGCTGTCCTGCTATTTGGTTCACTCTCCTTTCTGTTGGTTGCCATCATGACTATTTTCCCCGTCGTTTACTATTGTGCTGTTGTTCTTATTCTATTAGGTGATAGCTTCTCCTATACTATTCCGTCTTTGCGATTCAACCTGCCATTGCTATTGTTTGTCTCTCACAAACACACCTCGCTGGGATCCAGCCATCTTCTCCCCCTTCAGCTTCCCGCATCGTCACCTCCATAGCCCGCGACTGGGCTTATATCGACGCCTGGCTCCTCTCCAAGTCTTGGCCGCGCCTCTGAGCGTAATAACGAGACCCCCAAGGTGCTCCTCGCCCTCGTATCTGTGAACGAGGCTGCCGTATTCGTCTCGTAACTTCCAGCTCCACACAACACGGTTCTATTGCGTCTTCGTCAGACAGTACATAACGCCTTTGCGTACGCTTTGCTAACGCTACCTTTGTCGGTAGCAAAAGGCGGGACCAAATCTCTATCACGACTTATTCTCTCATTTCTCTTCTCACCTTTCCCAGGACTGGCCCCCGACCTGTCAATTTCCCTTAACCTCTGTTGGACTCTTTTTATCGCAGCGTATCTCTTATACTAGAAATTCGATGGCTGTCATAGTAATGTATGATCGGGGAGAATAACGCTCTATTACTAATTCCCTCTCAGTGTCCGCTTCTCGTATCATACTAGACAATCCCTTGACATTCCTGGCTCTCATACTAACTCTTCAAAGGATTACCTCGACTTCTCCTATCTCTATCCACGCCGACTCTACCTCGCGACCAACTCCTCCGAAAGCCCCTATTGATCTTTTCCCATACCCAAGATCAAGAGACTACTAGTCTCCTCGACACCATCCACGTCCCAGAATCGCCTTCAAAGCGTGCCTCCCGAGCATTTCGTAGAATCTACAAAAGACAGGGAGTTTGGCACCGAGGAGGATTACAACCCGATACTCCATCCACGCTACGGATCATAGACCCGGTGACAGGTTTTGCGGACCAGTTGCGCAGAACCCGTGAGGCACGCTGCAAAGCCTCCAGGATGAGCTTCAGGAGGTTGTTGCACGCGATCGCAGCCTCTCCGCTAATAGATTGACGACGCATAAGGGACACCGTGAAGAAGCGCTCCATACGTACCCTTCCTCAGTCATCGAGAGGCAAGAACGTTCTCAATACCAGTCGAGTCCCGTGAAGGTCTCTGTCGCCTCTGGATACATGACTTAGTAGTTCTTTTAATATGATCGTCGGTCCGTTTCATGCAGTCTATATCAACATGAACTTGACCGCCGATAATTGATTCGCTAGAACTTTGACATTCCCCTTCATACATACGACCCTTCTCCACCCTCATCCGTTCGTTCTTAGTAACATCCATCAGCTACATTTTTAGGCTTGCTAACCGACCTTTCGTCCAGCACAGCTACCTCAGCACAAACCTTCTATCTCAATAAGCCCCTTTTAATACTAAGTACATCTCCTTCTCTCTTACACATTCCTCCTTCATTACTCTACAGTGGCGCACTCAGGGTTGCAGTTCACTATTCCGTCTTCCGCCGCCATGCTCATTTTCACAAACGATGCTCGTAATCAGCCTGCCACAGGATGTGCCTTCTTGGGTCTATAATACTCTGCGTCAAGCGACTTTCCAATCCAATGTTAGTATCACAGTGTGCCTTCTTGGGTCTATAATACTCTGCGTCAAGCGACTTTCCAATCCAATGTTAGTATCACAGCCGCGAACTCGGTCTATCACTATCGCAGAAACTCACGATGCCTTCCCGTGAGTCTGCCTTCGTGAAGCCCAAGTAGCCAGAAGGCACTATGTAAGGTGCTCGTTGCTCTCTCAAAGGCAAGGTGCTTCTTGCGAACTAATTGGGGCATCTACGCAGACTTGACTGGATCCTCGATTTGGTCTGTCACTTCTTTTACCTACTGCAATTGCTCCTACTACCTTTCCTGCCTTCATGACATTTCTGTTGCTGCTGTGCTTTGGTTGTTACTCCAACTTCATCTTCAGGGTGGTTATAAAAGAAATGGTAGGCGACTTCGTGATTTCGCAAGACAACACAGATGGAGCCGATTCTCCTAGTTCCTCGCTAGTCGTCTCGAAATTATCCTCTTCATCCACCAGAGATTCGACTGATTCTCACAAGTGCTGTGTTGTCGTTAGGTTGAGCTTTAGGTCTCGACCCCGATGATGGCGATTCCTGCCACGCGTCGATTGCCAGGCCTTTATTCACTTAGTACGAAAGTACCTGGCAGTTTCGTGGCGGCCGCTTCTGGGAATGCTCACCAAGTTATCGTCTCGAGGTTGGGAAGCTTCCAGAACTGTCTCTCAGGATATTCCTCCGTACCGCTTCGATCGTCCCCCGAATATAACTCAAGGTATTCGACAGTTAGACATGAAAGATTCCATCTCTAAATAGATGCAGAGCTCCCCCAGGCACAAAGAATAGCTCCTGCTCACCCTGGGCAACAGTCCTTGAATAACGCTCTCCTTCGAACTCTGGCAAAGGATTTGTTTGGAAGATGATGTAGCGGTCCGCGATCAAAGAGACCTGTATATACACTTAGAGACGGCTCATGAAAAGGCGGTGGCTTCTTGCAAGTAGTAACTACACATGGTTACCCTTATGGAGACCAAGTGGATAAGTAAAAGCTAAGAAATACGAGGGATTTGGTGCCTGTGCAGTCGACCTTGAACGCTTGAGCGGCGCAATGCACCGTTCTGTAGAGATTACTTCCTCCTTTCTGTGGCGGGCGCCTTGGCGGTGGCTACCCTAGAGAACGGGCGGGAGCTCTTTGGTAGTGAATCGAGCGTGAATCAAAATGAGGGTCTGAAAGAAATATATATGCATCAATCATTGCAAGTCCATGTGTGATTAAGCGCTTGATCAATGCCTACGCATAGTTCAGTCTGTGATGACTGAGCTCATGATGCAGGAAGAAGTCATATTGAGGCTTCGAGTTCTCTTAAGCATAGTCTTGGTATACTCATCGCCATGAATAAGGATAGAACGGCTGTCGTAAACAACCATCTCGTCTCTGATCACCTTGCCGCACTCCTTCTCAGGGAATTTGGAGGCAACCGTGTTGAAGCTAGGAAATTTGATGTTAAAGTATGTCTTTTGAGGAGCGACAGGCGTCTCGTATTGCTCTGCGATCTGGGCGATAGAGAGAGAGCTCCTCGGTCTTGGTCTCGCCTGGTGTCTCTAAGACTGAGGAAGTTAAGCGAAGCACCGACAATTTTGATGTCGCTGAGGATACGCATTAGATCAGGCAGCCGAATTTGGATGTCGACGAAAGTCCTGTACTCGTGTGAAATTACTGATTCTGTGTCAATGCGGCCGGTGAAGACGGCGATACGTATTTACGTAAAATGGTGTCTAGCGGTCATATCATTATAGTACTGAGTCCCTGATTATGCCTTACTCGATGGATCCGTTTACTAAACGTCTCTATGAACAAGCATCCTGTCTCCTGCCGAACCGAAATGCTTTGCTGGAGCTGTTCCTTCGACTAAATCTTGGTTGACAAAGCCAGGAGACAGACAGGCAATACCGACTTCCAGAGTTACTTCAAGTTATATCATTATTAAGTATCCTCAAGAATCGCAAACATCCTCCCAACGCCAAGCAGTTTTGCACGTAGTAGCCATCTTCAACTCTAGCGCTAGTCCAGCGATTCTCGAGAACTCTGCAAAGTTAGAGCGCCTGATTCGCAGCATGAGTGCCATACCTAGAGAGTTCCCCATTACTGCTAAAGGACCGGCATCCGCAATACCCGCCCTACGGCCACGCAGCTAATTGGCATTAATGCGCACTTGCACGAGATGAGTCACCTGGAACGGCTTGACCGGGGGCAGCTGGAAGATATCACATGCACCTGCGTCGAATTCGCTGGTTTACATACGGAGAGAACTCTCATGCGTGGTTGCGTGGTATCACGGTAGCGTCTTGTCATTTTTAGTGTTCGAAATGGAGCAGTCCTTAGGTCGAGGACGTGAACCTCACATCGCGGCTCAGGGACATCAACTCTTTGGCAGTTGGAGTACGCCGCGTTGCCCGAGAACCCATGGCTTCCAAACAGCGTGCTGATCGGGTGTATAAGGCCCTTGCGGTCTCCCGGTTAACTTATTCAAAACACGATAGTTTGCAAAGTCTTCGCGTTCAAGTAGAGGAGACTTTTCGGGCTAACCGTTGCACCACCGACTCCCGCAAAAATAACAGACCTGACGAGAGCTCATCTCTCAGCCCAATACAAAGACACACACAAAATACACTCAGCAAGCTGGCCTCCGCCTTGGACGACGGTGTTGGCATCGACTTTGGCGTGACTGTTACCGAGACCGCGAGACATAGCCTCCGCGAATGTTCTTGCCCGTCTTAATGTTGCATTCCTTGACGCGGAGATCTCCCGGCAGGACACGAAGGCATTTGCCTGCATCTACAACCGATCAAGTCGGCCAAGCCGCCCGCGATAGATAACCCGTCGTCGCACCGCCCGTCCGCCAGACTCGCATGAACCCTTCGGTCGTGACAACGATAGGAACGTTGACACTCTTTGCGGCTCTTCGATCGACGGTATCAGGTATTCGCCAGCACGAACATCGTCTTCGAGGATTGTCGTAGCTCAACATCTGACTGATATCGGCAGGGAGATAATTTGGCCGGTTATGCAGCGACTGGCCCTCAAACACACGCTTGGAAAACAGAAATTGCCTAAGCTCAGATCTCGTTTCTAGAGCGAGCATTAGCAGTCGATGGTAGAACAACTATCTGGCGAGGCCAGTCAGTGACATGCCTCAATTTTAGGCTGTGGTTTCGTCATCAGCGTATGTCGTCCTTTCAGAACGTCGCTTAACTTCCAAAGGACAGAATCAATGAGATGTACAAAATACGTCCAGGAACGCCTAGGGCCTCTTGAAAAGAACAGTAAATACTATACAGATCAGACATTATGACGCAGTGCGACTATATATCTTCAAGTGGCAAGGCCAGTTCGGGGTCAGATATGGTTTCATGGGGCAAGACCCCCGGCAACTGCACCAGTAGTGTGCTAGTAATCCTTCTCAGTTGAGTCGAGGAAATGGCTGGATTCGTCCTCGCTTTGCAATAGATAGATTGGTTGACGGGAGGATGGTTTTGGTGTTCTTGTGGTAATAGAACCTAGCTTTTTGTTGGAGTGGCGCCGCAGCAACCTCCAGGGATTCATGAGTGTCTCTTGAAGACCCTGTAGCGAATCTGTTGACATTAGTCGCCTACGACGCGCCACCTATGGAAGAACTCGAGAAGCGGCGAAATGGAGTATTTGACCACCTGCTTTGTATGGCTGCACTTGGTCCCTTGAAACGCAGCCCGTCAATCTCGCGTGGGAAGCCATTTCCTGGTCTAGCTGTGTCGTCGTCCTTGACTGCACCATGGCTTGCTCGACAGAGTGGTCTTCAACAAACGACTCGATCTGAAACCTGCCTCGAACTGCACCGGCTATCATGGTAGATGTCGTGAAGCCGCAGATGCTACGACGACTGGGAACATGCAACTGCAGCTGAGGAGTTAGCAGTTGGCCTTGCCTTCAGGCCGGCCAATAAACTCGATCTGTCTGGACGGTTGCTGGGTTCAATGTACTTCCCTCGCTTGTGGTATAGCTTAACAAGATATAAAGAAGCTTGTTTCTGACGTATATGTGCTCCGCTCCTCTGTATCTTTCGTCCCTCCGAACCACTGTCGATTGATGTGATATCGTTGACGCTGCCCCTGCCCTCTAGTTTGCTGTTGACAAGACACTATCTCGACCGTAGCGAGACTGGGCCTTAGGGGGTTGAAGCCCCTCTAGGTTCTGTATGTTGACACCAATACTTGCGGGTTGCTTGACAACTTTGAAACCGCTTGAACTTCGCGCCACACAACCGATGACAGGGGACGTAGATATCGGCAAGGGATGTGTACATTCGTGTTCGTTCGGCATCGGAGAGTGATTCGAGCGGATCGGCGAAGATTGGGTGGTCGTCGATGTATCCGGGGATGATGAAAGACTAGAGGGGATCCGAGTCGTCGCCAGCAAGCTGATACGCATGAACCTTCGGTATGGGGATGCCTGTCTTCTCGCATATCAGCCTATTGCACCAAATCAGAACCAGCCACCCGCACTCGGATGTATGCAAAAACCTACTGCATTGTAGCAACCTTGCGTTCTAACTTGCCTCAGCTGCCCGTGGCGAGGTTAAGAGCCGAGAGAACCCGGATGACCCATCGTTGGTTATCTTCAAGTCTAACGAAGCAGCACAGATTCTAGCTGCCTCGCACTGGATCTTTGAAAGAATAGCATGTCAACCCTTGGCGTCGCGATGCCGCGAGGACCAGTACTTACTTCTTCGTGATGCGGTGTAAGAATGGATCGTCCTTGTGGTGAAGACGCCTCCGAACGATCTCGTCGGTGAAACCTTGATGACGCGCTTCTTCAGTGGACATGGACTTGGTGAACAAAACTGGTCGACTTGCATATTAGGATTGTAACTTTCTTGGCACAATCGAATGCAATGAGGGTTGATATCGGATTTCTGGCGAAGAAGAGGGAAGTGGTCAACGGGTGGGGGGAAAGGGGAAGGGAAAATCAGCTGGACGGGTTGCTAACGTGTTTCGTTGTGGCACGTCCCAGCCAGTTGAATCGCGACGTCACCTAACACTCCAGAAGTCAAACACCACAGAAAAGTTACTATGCTAACATAACCCGTAATAGGTTCTAGACAACGTGAGCGTAGAGATGTTTTATTCCGGATCGGAGTACTAAATAGCCAGCAATCCTCATCATACAGGAGGATACCAGCTTTAGGCTCTCCGTTGCCACATTTGAACATCAGCACTTCTTCGAGCTCTGGCTCAACTATTGACGTAATCGAGATTAGTGACATAAGATAGTCAATATTAGCCATTTTGACGGGCTAGGCTGAATCTCTTTAGTTTGGGAGAACACTAACGGTAAATATGAGTGACGAGAATGGACAAAAGGGCAATCAATGGTACTGTAGTGCTAGTACTGACTCAGATAGCTACTGCTCCAACCCTCCGGCCCAAGCCTTCGACCCAGGCCTGGGTTTCTTCCAACGCCTTGGCAGGATCATCCCAATGGCCCGTGAGGAAGTTCGAGACGTCGGCGGCGGAGATTTTGTCCTCCGGAACCATTCTTGCAAATGCTGCGGCCTTTGTTTCAAGTGCATCTTGATGCTTCGAGCTATACGTGTTCATAAACAGCGCCTGTAATTGTTCCCTACCGCAGTTGCCAAAGTAGACCCGTTTGTCAATTCGGCCCGATCGAAGTAGAGCTTCAGGGAGCCGGCCGGGGTCGTTTGCTGTGAAAACAACAATACGACCTTCAGTAGCGTCAAGGCCGTCTAGGACGTTGTATAATCCCTGGAGGTTGACTGTCGACTGGTCTGTGGCAGGTGCATGTACTTCCAAATCCACGGTATCGATGTCCTCAAAAACGATAAGACTATAATACGGCGCCGTTAAAAACAGCGATGCAAGCCCTTCATTGCTCAGTTTTGGCTGTCTCAAATCGACAGTGAATACCGGAAGGCCATATCTAGCGGCCAGAGCGTGGATGGTTGTTGACTTCCCTGTGCCAGGCGGCCCTTCAAAGAGATATCCCCGTCTATAAGGATTATGCCGGTCGAAACAGCTCTTTTTAGTCTCTGGCTCGAGGTAATGATCGATGTCTTGAAGTAAATCGACTTTGACTTCGGGTTTCATTGCAACTGTCTTCATTGGACGTTGTCGAAGCTTTCGCTTCTCAATCCAGAAGGGGTTGCCCATGTCGGGGGTGCATACTCCAGATACAATAACCTTGCCAGTGGCATGGCGACGTCCAAATTCTTCAGCGGCTCTAAAAAACTCCTTAAGTAGTCCTCCAGAGGTGTCAGAAAAAATCCACGCATGATAGAAGGGACACTTACGTACTGTCAGATAGGCCAAAGTAATAAAAGGTCATTGTCAGACGAGCACTCTGATGCAAACTGCCCGCAATCTCCGAAGACTCGATTTGGAACCAGTTGCTTTTCCATTTCAGCCAGGTTCGGCCGGGACCCGGTAAGTAACAAAGTGTCTTGACTCTTGTGTAAGAATCTATCCTAGAGATATCGCGAATGGACTCACTTCTTTTTGATAGCTGGAAAAGTCAAAATATCGTTGGCCATCAACCTCCGTAATTGTTCCGTTGAAGAGTCTTTCTTCCTCTCGTGATTGTCTCCTCATGCACGCCGTGCGTGCCTTGTTATCGAGTTTTGTCCTATGAATCAGGAAGCTCTCCACATCAAGAAACAGGGGGGTTCCACTCTTGACTTGGATGCTATACGTAAACCGATCTACAATCGGTTCCCAGGCAAGCCTTCGAAATCTCAAAATAGTCCAAGTAAGAGCGACTATGGCGGCTACCAAGGCCGGACTGAAGCCGAAGGCAGAGAGGAAGTAGTCATGGCAGGGTTGAAGTATTGGAATGATCGACCCGAGGCCAACAGAAGTAAGCAAAAGCTCAATACCCTCTTGCCCATCGGGAAGAGTCATTTTGTAAAAGCCGGAGGTAACAGGGGAAAGGTGAGAGAGTGTTTGTGAGCGTATTGCCAGAAATGAGCGTGCTTTTTATAGCCAGTGAGGGAAATTCGATAAGAAATAGGCAGGTGCCTAGTATGAGCGGTCTTCCACGACTGAG
The DNA here is from genome assembly GCA_017140155.1 of Fusarium devonianum. Classification (NCBI taxonomy): domain Eukaryota; kingdom Fungi; phylum Ascomycota; class Sordariomycetes; order Hypocreales; family Nectriaceae; genus Fusarium; species Fusarium devonianum. Next base: position 13,873 of record JADBHU010000426.1, on the reverse strand, counting down.
CCACCATGATGGTTAGAAGCCTAATCAGTAGGATGTCGCACAACACGGGGCTACTGCGAGTCTGCCTTGTTGCCCGAAACCCCGCATCCCAGACCTCGAGCCGGAATTTGAAGTGCTATACGCTCCGCTCTTCTGCGCTCACCCAGAGTTCCATTGAAAGTCGGTCCAAGCAGCTATGGATTGCGAGGCGAGGCCAATCTTAGTTGCTGGGTATGGACATGGCTGTTGGGGCAATGATAAGGTGGAGGCCGTGAAGATGGCAAGCCAAGGGGAAACGCCTAGTGTGATGAGGCCTCAGGGAGCCAGGGAACAGGAAAAGAGTCTCACGCTGGTTCTGGTATCTCTTCCGGCTCTCTTCTGTCTCTTGGGGCTGGTTCTCATTCTCAACGGGGTCCAAGTCGCTAAGATGCTACCCAAGTATACAGAACGCCATGTCCATCCTGGCAAGTGCCTCAGTGTCTCTTACAGACCAGCGTCAAAGAAACCGGACAAGCTCCTCCCAGGCTTCTCTCCAACGCATCGACTCCACTACGCTCAAACTTGTACTTGCTGCAACAAGGTTGTATAGGACCCCACACGTCCTCTGCCTTACCTTGATGATGCGGCGAGGCTCTGGCAAGCTTTGAGAAACCTTCTTGAACGTCTCATCCAGCGACAAGCCCGCTGCATCATCCGTGCTAGAAAAGCGAATAGAAGTAGAGCCACGCAGAGGAGCACCTGGCCACAGTATAATTATAAAACGAATGCAAGGTGCATTGGCGCAGTATACTCAGCCTGGAAGCATCCGGCATCAAGTGTACAGGTCTCACTGTCAAATCTGCTAGCATGACCTCGATGATATAGTGCTGAGGAGCTTACACTGCCTCGTCCCGGGCCGCTTTCCGGGATTGCGTCAACGCGGCGTAGGGACTAAAGGCGAACCATGCAATTCCCGCCATGGATAAAAAGCCGTGATAGCCACCACAGCGGAAAATAACCATGGGCTTCCAGTATCTTGCAGGACTACACCGACCGTCACAATAACTACCGGAAATTTCAGTAGCCAGGGCATCAGTGTCGCGTTCAAAGTATCTGATTCCAGATGACTCGCTTAGAGGACGGACCGCTTGGCTCATTCAAGGAAACAAATGAGGCCTCATCCAAGAGGCGGCTGACCGGTTGTCACAACCAATTTGCGATAAAGTCAGACGCAACCAACAACTCTAGGCTCAGCTGGATTGCGGACCGCCCCAGCCAGGTTCTCTCCCATTTTCGTCTGTGAGTGAATGGAAGAAAGTGCACAGAAAACAGAGAATGACGCGAGTCAAGTACGGCAGAACAGGGGAGCTCTCTCCACGACCGGTCTCATTGAGTAGTCCTGTCGAGCCGCAATGCAAGATTATTGGAGTTTGGCGGTGATAAAGCAATTTGCACTGCACTTTACATACTATTATGTGATAATGTGCATTATCAAGCATGCAATTCCTCTTGGTCTTAGTCGTAAGCTTGTCCCGCGTACTCTGCCGCAAAGACATGCAGCAACCAAGTGATACGAATTCACTCTCTCGCATAATCTTAGTCTAATGAGAACCAACCAGATGCAGTGGGGAGGGGGGCTGGAGGTGGTAAAACATCAAATAGCGCCTTATTGTGCAGCCCCCCCTGTGAGTCTTCACACCGGCTACTGTCTACTTTCCCTCCTCGATCCTTCCTTTCTCTGACTCTGCATGTACCAGTCACCAGGACTAGAGAGCCCCGTTGCAACCAGACGAATATGTCAGAAACCCAAAGCTCACTTGACACTACTTCCCAGCCATTCCTCACCAGTTTTAAATTCTACGGCTGCTCAGCTTTTCAAGTGATGAAGCCCTGACAAGCCCCTGTGGTCATCCAGCGGGGACCACTCCGGCATTTTCTCCTCTACATCGCCCCCAACAACTGCGAAAAGACGTCAAGGATTGCAGGGAGGAGAACCAAGGCCCACAAATGCAGTGCATCTTGCAATTTGGCGACTTCACTTGTACGCCCGCAGGATGATTCTTTCTCAGTTTGGCTAAATAATATGGCCTAATCGGTAGTAGCGCTCTATCCACGTCAGTCTGGGCGGGGAGAGATGCCGCCGAGTATCCTGTTGGGTAGATTGATTCGCTTGTGTTGATTGCCATAGGCTGTGTAAAATTAGCTACTGCTGCACGGCACGATAAAGGGGGCGGAATGGAAATGATGTCGGCTCGCGAGCAGGCGGGTATGATTGTGGCAATCTGTGGGCGGCTCTGATACGCCAATGATCACGAAGCTTCAAAGCCTCGTCTCACTTCGGTTGCGCCAGGCGGGTTTAGATGGTCTGATGGTTACGCCATCGTGCGCCATCGCAGTACCTGGTGTCACTCCACGCGATCGCGGCCTAATTGGTGGTGGGAGAGAGAGGAGCACCAGTGTTCTGCGATGATAGTGATGCAATTTGGTGGCCAGCTGTTTCCGCCGACTCACGGCAGCTGATTTCAACTCCAGTGCTTATGGCGCAGGAGCCGCCAGACACCGCACCACCAGCTCTACGTAGCGAAACAGTTTTTTGTGGATGCGGCAAAAGAGAAAATGGTTATTTGACGAAAGAAGTGTGATACAAATTGGCCGGATTATTGCATTTGAACGTTCCGTCCGGGCCCACCTATTGCCTTGTATAAAGACTGGGCATCAAGTTATCACACCTTGTGTCCACGTCGGCGTCCCGGGGCCCGAGTGGAGGGCAAGGGTCCTCCTTTGACAGGACTCGGTGACAGCGTGCGATAGAAATCAGCATCGATAGTGAAAGCGTTCATGCCGTAATGGGATCGGGAGATAGGGAACAAGAAGCGAAGCGATAGCCCTTGTTATCAATTGTTAGCCATTGGGAAAAGTAATGAAAGGTAGCGCCCGAAGGCTATGGCATGAGCTTTACATTTATGTATCTCATCATGAGGCGTCGGCGTGGGGCTAAAGCTTGTGCTCGCTAACCACTGAAAGACCTTAAGCGGAAATATAAGCGGCTCATTGTGCTCCCATGCCTTAATGTATCCCTCGGTTGCCAGTCGGCGGTGTTTTTGGAGCTCATGTCGCCTAGATACAGAATATTAGACCATAGCTTACTCGTTCCAACTGAGAACAGACCTGAGGTTTCTCCGTGCCGTGTAACCCTGGGTGAGTTAGAGATACAAGCCTGAGGAGGGAAGATAATACATGCCCTTCTACAGAGCCTACGGCGATACGACTTGGCTCGCCCTAGGGCATGTCCCTTGCGGCGGCTGCCAGTCATGGGATCGATGTGGATGAATAATGGCTTTGAGTGATTGGGAGATTCTGAGTTGGAGTGAGAGAAGCACCAGCCCTTGGGGAGATTGGAGACTCGTGGATATTTGTACATCAACTGCAGATTGCCTGGGTCTGGCTGAAACGAGGCCACTGCTCGGCGCCCTGCATCTGACGCACGAAAAATCCTACCCTCCAAGTACATATACATGGGGAAGGCGAAGTAAGAATAAAAATGAAATCAACCGTCGTCATCGGATGAGACCCACTGCTCCGTGTCCGAAGACTCCACGTCCGAAGACTCCGAGTCTGGAGAGTTCACACCAGCTCCATCTGAATGGCTTGAGCCAGAGGCGCCGTTTGTGCCATCATCGCTTTCACCAGTTTCAACATCCGCTCGGAGCCGTCCCTTGCGTCGTTCCTGGCTGACCAGTTCCTCCCAGCTATACGAGATCTCGTCATCTTGCAGACCATGGAGTCGAGTCTGGTGATGAATTTTGCTAGCCTTCCATGTGTCGAAGGAAGTCTCTCCGGTGTGGCAAAAGTTGTCCATGGTGACCTCCTTGCCCGCCTCCTGAGATCCCCGAACCGTCGCGTCGGTGCTTGTACTGCTATGTTTGGAGCAGAAGTGTTGATTCAGCCTCTCTGCTTCCGAGACCGTTGTATCCTGATTACCCAAATCTTTCTGGGCATCTCCGTTACTCGTACAGGAGGTTCGGCGGGGGATCGAAAGCTGCACAAAGTCCGACACGGGTAGATCAGTGATACGATCATCGACTGTTGGCTCTTTGTTGTGTTGTGCTGCTGGGGGAAGCGCACTTTGGCCTGATGACCTTCTCCCACAACTGAGTCTGAGACTCCGCTCCCAGTTTGAAGATTCATCGTGCCAAGTCTCGTTTGTGTCGATGAAAGACGAGAGCTTTGAGAGGTCGGACCAATTCGCAGGTGCGCACGGCAATCGGTGATTCGGAATTGAAGCCGTGGAGAAGGGGCTGCTGCTTGCAAGAGACGACACGATGGAGAAGGGTCTTTTCGTCCACAAGAGCAGCCAGAATAACAGTAGGGAGGAAACGTTGTCTGTCTAGACTCGAGAGCGGCGGGTCGATTGACATGTATACCATTTACTTCGGCAAGACCAAGAAAGCCCTTCCCACCTCTGGGCTGTGTCTCATCTGTGGAGCCCGCTGCTCGCCAAGCGATGGCTGCATTGGCGGTGTTTGGCAAATCTCGTCCCTTCGTTGATCGGCCATTCTAGCGCACACAGTGCCGATGCCATGCCTGGAGCGATAGGCCAATAGCGCCTGACGCCGTCGTGATCGATGCTTGGTCCAAGACAGCATGGTCCTGTTGTCGAGTTGGGGTTGCGCAGACGACGCTGCTTCGTTCTAGTAATCTCTCTTGGTACAGATGAATTTACTAACAAGGCATATGCGAAATCAACTCCGGGGAAACAGGGTCGCTGTACTAGGGTAGGTCGCACGTCGTACAGTCAGGTTCTCTAATGGTTGCACAAGCTGAAGATCACGTCGTGAGGGCCACGTGATTTCTGGCTTGTTTGGTGCGGGGTCTTGGTGTCTTGGTAGGGCTGCACAGTCACGGTTGAAGTCTGGGGTCCCCGTTACAAACTTAACGTTAGTGTAAGTACAAACTGGGATTAAGCTTTGCCCATGCGCGTGTTGACTCTAACACAACCTAACCAGTACGTAACTGTAACCAGCGCTCAGATCGGACAAGCCCCAGAAGTCAGGTACGTCAGGTACCACCTACATTAGAGCGCGCCGCTCCCATCATTGAATCAACACGAGCCTGACTTTTCCAGTCTACACATCGCGGCGTCACCATGTCCGAACCCACTTCGTTACACTCGAAAATCGACCTCCTCATTTCAAAAACAAACACGCTCGATGAGAAGGCGGATCAATGGCATGCGACGCTTTTAGGCATTGAACAGAAGGTTCAAGCACAAATAAGGCCACTCAGATCATCCAAACGGTCTGTGGTTAGAGGCAAAGGGCGAGGCCATGATCATGAACAGCCCGGTTGGGCCAAGGACCTGATGGGTTCCCTGAACGCGATGAAGGGGCAGCAGGAAGACTGGCAGCAAGAGTTGCAAGGCATTCGTTACCAAGTACAGGCCATCGCAGCTGAAGCTCGGGTTCGCGACGTATCCGACACTGGACCAGAACCCGCCGGGCCAGCCATGGGCGGAGTTGACGGTGCTCATCCAAGGCAGCGCCTGGCCTCGCCGGCCCCAGACACATCAATGACAGAGACTACTTCCGCTGGGGGTCTGGTATTGGACGCAGCGATGGCTAGTCCTGACGTTCCGTCGGCTCAACTACCCTCAAACGAAGACGAAAGCGGCACCACGACTGCGACTGCCAATAGCCAGCAAGCGAGGCATGAGAACCTCGGCCGAGACGGACATGAGTACCCCCCACTCATGAGAGATTCCGACGTTTCGAAACTGCATTCCCCACCGGTCCACGCATCTGAGAGCGAAAGCACTGCCGATCAGTCGAGCCCAAATTGGCAATATGACCCCACAACCTATGTGGCGGTTCGCTCCGACGACAGTAGTTCAAACAAGCGCAACAAAGACGATGGGCCTCCTGCCGCAGATGATCCAGAACGAAACAGGCGGGAGGATATGGACGACGAGGAGGCGGCCAGACAGTTAGCATCGGAAGCAGCGATGGCCGAGTCCCGCGGTTGGCCGCAGCCTGTGCCCTCAACTGAAGCTCAGAGTGATGGTTCAGGAGATGGGGCGGAGGTTACACCCGACGACAGCATCTCTCGTGGCAGCGACACGAACGAACCCTCATCAGCAGCCGCCGCCACGGACACGGACCAGATATCGCCAGATGCTACATCACCGCCGAGTTCGTCATCAAACTTCACCTTGTCGGCCACAGACATGGGAGAAGGACTGATTAACAAACTTCAAGAAATCATCGAAAGGCCGGATTTTAACAATAAAATTCGGGTTCAGCTCTCCCCCAATGACATTGATCTCAACTTGATCAAGGCTAAGCTAGACATGAAAGATGTCGACTGTCAATACGGAGCCACTAAAATCAAGCCGGGTCCGGAAGGCCACGGTTGGGCGTTTGCCTATGTCTCGGAAGGCATGACCAACTTCAAATGGCCAGACTTTTCCGAGGCGGTGGAGCCACCGACAGATATCGACGCAAGGAAGTGGCTCGACGTATTTTTTGAAGATCTGCAGGAGAAATCCGTGCCATACTACTGTGGTCATCTGGATATACCGTACGAGGAGCTTTTGAACCCGGGCCCTGCCATTTTGGGAGATCCGGATCTAGCCGATATACATCGTCCGTATTTCCATATTGGTTCGGGCGTGAACCGATTTCACTGGGAAGACCTGAGCCACATCGACGACACGTCTCCTCCCCAATTCCACGGTTTGCGTGCTGCCAACTTGGTGCTGGTAGGCGTCAAGCTCTGGATGAAGATTCCGTTACATCATACAAAAAGGTTCGAGGAATTCGTCAACGCCAATTGGGACGCTGCGAGATGTGGGCAAGGCATCTGTCACCAGTCTCTGCTGCTATCGCCTTCGAGGCTCGAGAAAGAAGGAATCGAATGCGTGATCGAGGTTCAAGGCCCCGGGGATCTTGTCATCGTGGAGCAGTGTCAGTACCATGCTGTCATAAACATGTGCCCCAGCATCGCTCTATCGATGAACTTTACGCTACCGGGAGACCAGCTGATATCTCAGAAACTGCGGCGGTGCGAGTTGGATGGCCTGCCTTCAAAACTTTCCAAGCATGGAGTTCCCTTTGTCTCGTCTCCTTCAAAGGACCTGGATGCCACGTGTTCGCAAAGTTCACGCAGAATAAATTTACATTCCACGGTGCCGAAGCGCAAGAGACAAGCACCAGAAGAGCTGTCAGGGGCGCCACCGAAGACACGAACGGCCACCGCGGCCAAGAGGAAGCTGAAAGAGCTAGAGGAAACAATCACGAAGGGTTATCCTCCATTCCGCCCACCCCAGGTTAACCACACAGATCCACCTGAACTAGAAAGAGGTGTGTTCCTACAAGCGGCTGCGGTTCGCAGTGCGGCGGCAGTCAAACAATTCATCGATCTTGTCAGTGAATGGAAACAGCGACACCACGACTTTAGTCCCAAGTCAGCCCAGGGCTCGTTGGAACATGAAGGCGAGTTCCTCAAGTTCAGTTGTGGAAAGTCAAATCTGAGCAAGTTCTTGCTTCGGCTTGCTCAGAAACGGCTTGCAGAGAGAGCGGCAAAGGAGAAAGGGCCAATACAGAAACATCACAGCCCAGAGTTTTTTCGCAGCCTGGTAAAGTTCACCGGCCTTTCTATAGAAGATCTCAAATACCACGTTCGAAGGGGCGGCGAATGGTCAAGGCTCTGCGGACCTTATGACGGATTACTGGCCTGGATCTTCCTGGGTGCCCAGAACCCCTTTGGCATTGCCCAAAGGCAGTGGCTGGACCTCCAACAGAATCCTAGAACGTTTCACAATCTTATCAAAGACAGCTTTACCGAAAATCTCTGCTTGGTTGGAAAAGAATTCGAAGATGCAGTCGTGGCTGGAGCAGCATTTGGTTGGAAAGGGGTTGAACCAGATCACACTGATAAGGACGTGGACCTGGTACTGAGACAGGAAATGCAAACTGGCACGTGATTGAGTCCTGGCGGACGGCTGAGTCAGATGAAATTTGAATTTCATCTGACTCAGCAAGCGCTGCCAAAACTGGCACGTGATTGAACTCTGCACATTGGATCTTTGGCTACTGTACCTACCATCTTTGTTCATTTGACTAGCCAACACCACTGACTTCATACAACATCAGCGAGACATCTTGACATTCTTGATCTTTCCCTTGTTGTGTATTTCGCTTATGCTTTTGTCAGATGATATGGCATTGACATGATAGATTCCCCAACGTAGGATGTAAACTCTAGTGAGGCGCGTAGTAAATCAATGCGTAGCAAGCTTTGCACTCCTCCAGCCGGTTTTGAACAAGCGCATTTATGCTTCACCCAAACTTCTTATTTCCTCCAAGCCGGGCACCGGAAGGGGATGCATCAAGCCACATCATCGTCGTCCTGAGTTCGATGCTCAAATCTACCGACTGCTGACAAACACTTTCCAAGTTGGTATAGTATAGGGTAGTCAAAGTTTTGTGGTTGACCATGACGAATGGCGTCTCATTGATCCTCAGAGTCAAGGGCTAAGAAATGAGCATACTAGTCGGACACTTCCCACCTGGTTATCTATAGAATTCTAGGCGCTGCTCTGGTTCTTACGAAGCGCTCATTGATCCCGCACTCTCGTCATGTTGATGGCACGGCAGTCGATGGCTACAGTCGGGTCTCTCAGCGGGGGAACCGAAAGGCTTCAATCACGTTGTCGGTTAAGGGACAAGTAAAGAGCTGAATAGTCAAGGGGTGCCAGCTTGGCAGTCATTCGAGTCAGTCTACGCTGCAACTACCCTCGTTCTTCATTGCCAATTTGTCTCACATAGAGTACCTTCGCCGCTTCTGCTCCTGTCTCCCCTGTCGAGTCTGCGTCGTCATGAGGAATTCCTTGACCCAATGAATAAACCAGTTGGGCGCCAGACCTAAATTGGCAGCGCAAATGGATTCAAGAGCATCTATCTTTCCCGTGTTGATATCTTGCTCTCTTTCATTGAGCTCCATCTGTCTCACATCGAGTTCGTTCTCCCTCTGGCGTAGTTCTATCTCCCTCTCGCGTAGTTCTATCTCACGATTTACAGACTCGTTCTTCGTCTCCTATACTCCATTAGCTGCCAAGTCAAGAAAGGACCAGCGAGATGTCTACCTCCAAAATATCAGCAGCATGGGCTAAATGCATTACTGCGTCCGATAATCCTTGAGCGGAGTGGAGGCACTCGTTGATAGGAAGGGAGGATGAACTTTGAGACGGAGGCATCTTGAGGGTTGTTCGACTCAGGCAAAGGAAAAAGTGAAGAGATTTTATTGAGAAAAAGAGTCGTATCTGATCGAGGCAAAGAATTAGAGGAACACGGCAATTTTAGAGGGAGATTCTTCCTTGTACTTTCCATCAAAAGAACCCTTATGCAGGCGAGGCCGGCTTGGTCTTGATGGCTGTGAGGGGAGACACCAACAGAGGTTCGAGGTGGGAGTGATCACACCTTGAGCTGCTCTTTGAACAGTAATCCTTGCCACTCTTGCTTTTTATCACACATAGGTAGGCAATGTGCAGAGTCGTCTTGTCTCATGCCTCTAGCTCGTTGCATGAGGAGGCGTGGCTTGCTAAAGCCTGCAGCTACTCGATTTACACCCTACATGTGTTGGTCCACCAAGTTTGCACCTTACATTTGCACTTTGCAGGCCATCACTCCATGTCGGTTCTCGAACTGCGGTCAGCCCTGTTGACCAGCTCTGATCTGTCACTAATGCAAGTGTTGTAATCCTTTGCCTGCAACATGGATGATGGAGACGGATGGCTGGACTCTGCTAGTTGTATTCAAAGAAGAGGTTGGGGGGCTGCAACGGCAATCGTTGTGAGTAAGTCTCACCAAGAAGATACTGCGCCTGGGTGAGTGGGCTGGCAACCGTCGCAGAGCTTCACAATTCGCATCGATCATGACTTTCGCATTCACACAAGGCATTCACGAGAGTTGGCTCAGGGCCACTGGTTTAAAAAAAAACCCGGTTTCGGATAAACTAACCTGCGGCCGCCCCCTCTTTCCTCTCGTCCCGATGCCCCACCAACACGATGTCCATCGAAGAATAACCCGCAAATAATGCGATCCAAGCGGCCTTCCAGCACACCTAGCGACCGGTGCGATATTATGGGATCTTTGTACCGGAATGAAATGCTCTGGTCTAGGCAGTGTCAGCAAAGATTCCGTCACCTACCACACGGTGGCCCACCGTTGCTGTTGGGAGATCCTGATTGAGGATGTGAGGAGACTTCGACGTTAGGTGTTCCGACCGAGTCATTTCGTAAATCCCGCTTCTTATTAAGCTTGCACCTGTGGTTTGTAAAGGTGCTACTTCTCTTGAACCTGCATTGGCAGTACGGACAGGTCTGGTCGATGGAAATGTCTACAGATGTTGGCTTAGCTTAGCGATCTGGTGGGCTGGGAAACCTACGCGTCTTTTCGTGCCGCGCTAATTCCTGTTTGCGCTTAAACGTTCGCGCGCAACTATGAACAGAGCAACGTAGCCGAGGCAATTTGAGTTTGCGATGCAACGAATCGAGTTGTGACTATGCCCCCATATGTTAAAATTGGCACGGGGCTCATGCAGTTCAATATGCTCTGATAAATGACATGAGGTTATTGTCTCAGCGCACACATCGCAGTCAAATGATTGCGTAGCCATTTTGACGGGTGAAGGTTACAACTTCTCGGGCAACCCCGCTCAGCAACGCCTTGCCACGTCATTCCTCACGCTATACAAGAAGCGAGGTATATCCCGGACACGCTAAATTTGCACCTCTTTGCACCTCTTTACACCTTGCAGGTAGAAGTGACGCTAATTTTGCACCTCTTTGCACCTCTTTGCACCTCTTTGCACCTTGCAGGTAGAAGTGACGCTAATTTTGCACCTCTTTGCACCTCTTTGCACCTCTTTGCACCTTGCAGGTAGAAGTGACGCTAATTTTGCACCTCTTTGCACCTCGTAAGTTTCACTGGTACTTGAGCTGATAGACTGTGGGATACTAGCTAATGAGTACATTAGTATCTTAATAGGGTGACTTTTGGGTGACTTGGAGATAGCCAGGAACAGACAGAACGAGGTATCATGTGAGTTGGCGAAGTAGAGCATCACGATCGACCAAACAAAATTGATGGCCAATCGCAGCGACCTGGTCGAAGAAACAAACGCCCACCAGCGGATGAGACACCAGGCAATACATCCATGTTTTCGTTGAGTATCAATGTTCAAAGTATGAAGCTCAGGCATAGACCAATCAACCCCCTCTTACAGAAGGAACAGTCCGGTGTTCTCAGTATCAAGTTGCCTTCATAAATCGACACAATAAACGGTTTATCTGATTTGTCTTACTTTTGTCATATGGAATCCACGTAGTCCCTCAATAGCTGTGAATCCAAATGTCTATTTCATGAACACTACACGGCCACTATCTTCCAACGTCCCTAATGTATCTTAGGCACTGCAGGTGTAGCCTGTTCGGAGACCAGTCAAGCAGCCCAGGGGACAAGCATACCAGCTGCCCTTGCTATGTGATGATCCCACCACCAACTAGGTCATGGAAGTGCAGACAAACGGCGTAGATAAAGGCCCATTATGCAACCGCTCAACGAGGGGTGTCGAGAAAGGAATGCCTGGTCGTGTTAGTGATATGAAGGCGGCAGCACTTAACAATATGGATACGCAAGTTCAAGCATCTCACAGTTCACCTCCATCAATATAATCAGAATCTACTGGCTTTTGTGTCAAACTCGTGTCTTTTCAACCATACAATGCCAGATGATGCCACCAACAAGTCGCAGAAGTCACCGAACGGAGGGTCGGCAGGACAAGGTGGGCAGGACCATTCATCTCCTTCAGCCACAGGCAAGTCTACACACTGCTCGCCGCAATCAAAGAGAAGCCGGTATATGCTAACCCGCAATTGGAGGCTAAATAGGTGTGAATAAAAGCGACGCCCAGCCGAACCCTATCCCGGTCTCTGCCCTTGGTCCCTATTCCATCCAGGGCGGCCAACGCGATGTTTGGCAGAAAAAATGTGAAAGGAGGGTTTGTCGACTTGCGAGAAACGGACTAAACGTTATGAGGGTCTGCATACTGCGGCTTTTGAATGAAGATGGAGATGAATTTGATCATGGTTGTTGTCGATAGTACTGTGCCTTCGTCAAGAATGAAACAAGCTTTGACGTCCCATGACACCTGCTCTCGAAACGTAGAGTTTGTTATCGATACTTGCTGAGGTCGCGCAGTGATCGGTATAACTATCTGCATCCAACCATTGGCGACTGTGATGGAGCCAGTGTCAAGGCGAAGAGAAAGCATATACCTGTAGACAGAACGACACTCTAAAATTCCCGAGTCAAACTGTGAGGTAAGTATGATTTCTGCTCTGGTATGAATGTCTAACTTACAAGTTCTTCAAAGGTCTCATCAGCAATGCCTTGATGAGCTGACCAATCGTATTTAAACAGATGATTGTAGCCATCAACGGGTTTACAGCCTTCTTGCTCACTTTCCACTTTCAAAGCCATCGCTTGGAGTTGGCTAGATACAGTAAAAGTCCGATAAACAGGATAAATCTGTTCGAAGGCAACAGGCCAGATTATACCTATCTCGTGATTCTCCCTCAAGATCCTGTCATCCTCTTCGCTATGTTTTCCAGCAGCGTGGGCAGAGCGTGAGGAGCGATCATGGGGCGAATTGGAACGGCTGCATCCTTGCTTGCTATCAGTGACAGTACCGGCTTGGTCTTTCTGGTCGGGCTTTTGACTAGACTCAAGTGGATGCCATTCATTTCGAACAGGGTCAAATATAGAGCTGCGCACTCCATATGGTGGACTATGTACTGTTTGGCGTTCAAACTTGATCTTCGTCGACGCATGGTCTTGGTTCGGGGTCTGACTTAGCGCATCGAGACGCGACAGATCTCCCGCGTCAAACGCCTCCCGGAAGCAATTGTAGAAACTTTCATCGAGTGCCTTTGTTTTCAAGGCCGAGCAGATTACCGCAAAACTGTATGGTCGCTGCAGGCTAACAAGAAACGGAACATAGAACGAGATGAAGATGTTACTTGTCTCTGAAGGAACCACTTCGCTTAGGGCAGAGAATTCACTGTACACCTCTTGGCCCCATGAACGGGTTTCATAGAGAGGCAGATCTTCATGATCAGATGGGATTTGAACGAGATTCAAGGGGGTTCTTACTTGAGAGGAATAACATTCCAAAAGCGAATGCATTCTTTCCCCAGCAAGAGTACAGTTTATCCATCACCCGAATGAGCCGAATTACTGCGGTCTCGTCTTTCTTCGTTGTCGCATCGGCCAGATAATGTCCGTGCAAAGTATCCAGCGTTGATCGCGCAAGCTTCGCCTTGCCTAGCTTCGCGTCCACGGTTGCCGCTGCGACAACAGCGAACTGCTGCCAAGGCTCAAGTGCAGACCGTGTCAGTCTGTTACCTCGAAGCTCTTTCAACTTTTCAAGCAGCTCGCCAGGTGGCAGCTCATGGCGTGCTGGATCGGCAGAGCAGCTGTTTTTGAGTTCTGCAATGATCTCCAATAGCAAGCGTCGCTTCCTTTTGGTGGGCTTCGGTTTCGGATTGCCCGGAGTGACAAACTCGATCGAGAGGTCTGAGACTGCACTGGTACCCTCGAGGCTTGACTCGTCACTGCCGCCACGCGTCGGGGGCATGCTGTGCTTCCTTAGGCCTGGAACAGGACCCTGGTAAAGGAGTTTGTTGGAATTGAAGTGAGGCTTCCGCAGCGGGGACATCCTGAGCGGGGAGCGCTATTTTTGTTTGGGTCAGATTATTCGGTCACATTGGGAAAAGAGCCTCCTCGAGGGAGGACGAGTCCTGAACGCGCTTGGTAGTCCGTACGAAGCACACGCAAGCACTGTGACTCAGTTTTAT
>JADBHU010000425.1:0-17702 GCA_017140155.1 Fusarium devonianum | reverse complement strand
TTTTGGGGGGCCTTGGGGGAGGGTTCGCTGACTCCTTTCCTTTGACTCCTTGTTCTCATCGCTGGTGTCATCTGGTCCTTTTGGTTGCTCAAGATCAAGATGTCCTGGGGCAAGATGTCCTTCCATCCCAGAGCCCGTTGCCTCTGGTCGATGAACTAGCTTTGCGTAAGGCGCATTATTGGTGTCGACAACCAAAAGTTCCTTCTCACCGCGACCAAGGAGGCCATAAACGTTGACCTCGCCGTCTTGAATACCAATGACGGCGCTTGTACCCGCATACAGAACCTCATCTTCATTGCCCGAGCGATTGCAGATTACCACGATGATTTCATCTTGGCAGTCGGAGCGGATGAGTGGTTCGAGGCGTGTGACCCAATAAGTTAAGGTTTCCATGTCGGGCTCGTTGGGCATACGAGTGAAGCGTCGCGGGTCCTCTCTGGTCATCCAGGCCATGGAAATGATCACTAGGTTTGATTGCACTTCCAGGACGTGGAAGGCGAACTCAAAAGCATGCCACGGTGCTTCGAATTTGTAGGGGCTGTTGTTGGTCAGCATGTGATTCAACCAAGTCAAAACGTAACGAACTTAATGTCCATGCCTAAAATCGTATATGGTTAGCAAAGGGCTGGTAAGTGTCGCAAAGGGGAGCACTCACAGATGCCTATTGAAGTGTTTCCGAGCCCAGGGATGAAGCCATCATAGAAACCGCGATTCCCTTCCAGCGCCCACGTTTCATCGGTGTAGTACAGAAAGGACTTTCTGTAATTTGCGATGGTCTCGCCATCTCCGTTAACCACAATGAGGGAGTTGTAGTACTCGGGGCCCGTGGGCCAGTTGGGCGAAACGTCGACCTTTTCGGGGTATCCGACAGTAACTGTGCAGTTGTACTTGAGAGCGATTGTCCTGGCCCAGAGAGACGTGATTCCGGAGCCAGAGGGTTCGAGAAAGGGAGTGATGTCTTGGAGCGACTTGAAATTGTACCCTTCGAACGTGTCAGCGCGATGAGGTCGCAACTCCTTTTGCAAGATAAGTACCAGAGAAAGCCAGCTCGGGTAAAACAAGCAGATCCAGTTCGTCTGGGTTTGCTCTTGACAAAACTGCATCCGCGCGATTCAGGTTGTTGTCGACGTCACCCACCTGGGGCGCGAACTGCAAGCAACCGATCCTCATATTTGCGACGTTTGTGTGTTGAACCCCGCAACGGCGAGACGCCTTTCCCGCCTGGCAACGCCTTGAATTTCAGCCTCAGCAACGTTGACATACGATAGATATCAAGAACAAGCGACAAATATTTGAAGACGATAACTCAAAGCGACAACCAAAGGATGACTAGAAAGAACATCACAAATGATGAGGTCAAGAAGGGTGGTAAAGAGGGGAATGGCAAGGAGGGCTGGTTCAGCGCAGGCGTTGGGGGCTAGAACAATATAATATGAGACAGGGATTCGTTCGGAGGCTGGAATTGCGCCCGCGCCCGCGCCGTGTGCTAGTTATTGGTGATGTTGGTTGCGTTTGGCTGCCAAATACCCTGGTCGGTCATGATGCTGGCGGTACTTGGTCGTTGAGGGTGTGATGGTGGGTGACGGAGACGTTAGAGGCCAAGCCGTGGACGCCGCTCACTGCCAAAACGGTCCGAGGGGAGGAGGATGCGGCTAAGGAAGTTAGGTCCAACCACAGGCGAGCATTAAGCGCTTGGGGAGGGGATGCGACATGGGTGCTATCCCTCTTTCATCTTTTTCCGGGGCCCCGATGCTCTAGAATACCCAGCTTCAAGGCATCCTATCACTGCCACTGGCCGTTGAGTATGCCCGTGACAGCCCTAGAAGCCTCCGAGAATAATTTACCAAAGGACGGCCTCAATCAAGAGCGGCAGACGCAGGCTTCCTATCGAATCGACTGTCTGGTGCAAATCAGGGGTTGATCCCCTTCATAGCCTCTCCCATGAGCCAGCTGATGCAAGCAGCAAGTTGAGCCCCAGCTCAGACCTGGTCCCGCAAGTTGCGTACATTGACGCCCTGTTGATAAGCGCCGTGTTCATTATTCCCGCCCGAAGACAAGCGCAATTTTGTGCGTAATTCCCCTAAACATCCTTCGATTTGGGGAAGCGGTCAGCAGGTGTTTTTCGGCTGCGCATGAGCGCATGCGATGAGGATCCTGGTTGCGTCTTCACACACTCAATCCCTGGGAAAAGCGTAGGATCCCGCCCCACCAATAGTTCGCTAGATCACGACGACGCCCTCACGCACATGGAATAGACAACGAAGGAATGCTGTTTCCCCATGTAATCAAAATCTATCGACCGAGGCCTGGCTCACTTTATCATCGTCAAGGGCACCATCAGAGTCCCGTTCTGTAACTCCACACTAATGACAACCAAACATTTCGTTACAACTCTGGTTCAGTCAATAAATATTGCCTCGACACCTTGTGAGATCGGTCGAAAGACATAGTACCTCATGAATTCAACTTCACCTTCCCCGTCGGCAATCTAGCCACGTAGGTTCAGAACAAGAGCAGCACGACGGAGGCTCGCTGGATTGTTCGTTCATCACATTACATCATCGCACGATCAAGCCGACATTAATAAGTCGTCAGGGCGCTATTCCTTACGCTCAGGATTCCGACCATTCGGTTCAGGCCCGAAGTAGTTATCTCCAATCCGCCCACCAGCTGGCGGTGTTTTTGCCGCCCAATAGTATAGGGCTCCGAGGACTTTGGACCCTGCAACTGGGGAGTTATGACGCTGAGGTTCGCTCCCGTTTCCTGCCGAAGCGATGCTGCCCACTTCCCCTGCTCTCATTCATACCTTGCAATGCAAACAACCAGTCATAACGCCTCATGGATGATACGGAGTATGTGGGTCAGCCCTCGATGCGCGCAAGCTTATGCCCATGTGGTCAGGTCAGGTCATTGTCGCGCCTTGAAAGTGGGAGGCTGGGAGTGTTCACCCCGCGTACACTCAGGCTACCAGCACCACGCGCAACGGTCTGGTCTGAAAGCGATCTGTATGACCTTGACCCTTCTCTGTATCGACTTAGGGAACCAGCGTGAACAGCATCCCACCTTTGAGGTAGTCATCTATCGGTACTACGTAGTGCACCTACAGATGATATTTTGATCGGATGATGGCGTTTGGGAATCTCGTCGATTTCGTCAAAACGGCTCAAGTGGGAGAACAAATTGGGCGGACCACACTACCCAGGTGAATATTCTTATTCATACTTATCAGACAGCCGCAAGCAACTTAAGGTGCTGCTCCCTCCGCCAATACTATCATCGACACATGTGCATGCCATATATGCGGTACTCCAGGGCAGTTCTTAACATCCAAGAAAATACTACATTGATAGATCTATATATTAAGCAAGGTTCTCGATGAACCGTAGCATCCTAAAAAATGTCGAGAATCTTGACATGTAGGGTAGGGATGTAGCACAGCTTGAAGCCCCACAATTCCCATGCCAGTTAAGGTGTCAGGCGTCCTTGGTGTAGTACCTATAGCAATGTTTCGACTGCTACTTGAACTTGGAAGTTGAAATACCATCAAATAAACCGCTACATCCAGTATATAGATCAGATACGCTTACTTCGCTCGAGTTCGACATCAAATTAGACTTCAGGATCATGGGATGAAGACAAATAGCATTACAGTAGACATCTACTATGTATGTACTTACTACAGCAAAACGGGCCGCGCAGGACCAAAGACCTACGCCCAGCAAGCCACAGATTCGTCAAGTTCAAGATCACATACCTAGGCAAATCTGGTTGTTATCTTGGCCAGAGTTTGATCGCACAGGACATCCACCGAGGAGCGAAGCATTTAACATTTAACTACGTAAAACACTGCGGATATAACGATTCGTTTGTAGGACCGCAATGGCTTGAGTAGCGCCGAATGAACGACGCTTCCTGCTCCAGTGCTCTTGAAACATTCGAGGGCGCGACTGATGCGCAGCCCAATCAGAGATGACCTGTTCCATCGTCGCAGCCTGACACTTGCTTTGACCAATCGCGGATCCCGGGAGGTCCCGCATAGGCGTTGGAGGGCCAGACATGCAGCCTCTGTCACAGTCACATTGCCGCTAAAGGACGACCAGCAGTGAGATGTTGCTAAAATTGGATGGAGAAAAGCCAGGCGAGAGCACCAGAAGGCGGGGTCCAGGCGCGTTTGCGGCAATCGGAGCGCTTAGACAACCTCGCCGATGCGAATAACAAAACGCGCCACCAGACAAAGGACAAAGCTGGGAAAATGTATCAGAAGCCATTGACTGATTCCAGGTACAACCTCATGGCAGAGATTCGACAGGTGGTACTGTAGAGCGGAAGAGACAGCCGCGTAACCGCTTGATAGACTCCTGTTCTTTATTCGACAATCTGATCTGTAAGACAGGGCAGATAGATCTCCGCATCTCGGCGTAACCTGGAGATTATTTGTAGGTGCCAGATCTCCCCGCAGTCTCGCTCAGACCGGTGGCATGATATGTGACCTCTGACAACCAATACGCGGCGCAAGAAGGCCTGGTCGCACGATCGGCCGGCGTCTGGAGGACCCTTCTGTGCGCCATGATTTGCTTGACACACTCAATCTCTTGCGAGGCAGAGACGTTTAAGCGCCCAACAAGACTTTCGCAAGGATTGATTGGAGGTAATCAGGGCCCCCCGTCTTCGATGACCCCCAGCTGTGAGCGGCCATTGGCCGTGGCCTCCATCTCAACCACTTGGCGGATTCTATTTTGGGCTGGTACACTCCTTGTGTCTGGATGTCATGGTCGACCGACTATCTGTCCTATGAAACAAGAGTCTTCGAGAAGTACAGCAAAGTTTAGTGCCAGGGTAGGAAATCAGGACCTTGAAATATGCTTGCCCGTAAGCATCCTTGTGCCTTTTCCAGGCCAATTTTGGCCTTGCTCTGCTCGGTGCCCATTTGATAAAGCAGTCAACGCACCCACATGCCTTCATGAAGGCTTCCCCATATCGTCGTCTTGTCTCTTCATCGAGACGTTACCAAAATTTTTCCTTAGGTCAATACGAGGACAACTCTTGAACAATATTGCGGATTGAGTTATCTGAGACCAACGCCTGCCATGCTCCATCCCCATCCTTGATCAACACATATTCCTCGCCGGTGCCTACTTCACCATCCTCCCTCGACAAAGACCCAGCCTTGGCCATTTTCAAAATGTGGAACGTTCGCCTGGGCCTGAGCGCTTTGGCTCTTTTCCTCTCTCCTTCGCTTGCCCTTCAAGTAACACCAGGCTCCGAGTGCGCGGCTCTCTGCTCCGATGGAACAAACACGACGCTCACCGATTCCAATTCATCCTCCACAAACTCGTCCGACATAACCTGTGAGGACGACGAATTTTCCTCGACTGGAAAGGGCATAAGGTTCAAGAACTGCATCAACTGTCTACAAAAGAGCGACGCTACTTGGAAAACTGAAAGCGATGTATTCTCATTTCTCTGTGAGTCTATCAACACCGAGCATCGATACTCGTGTCGTCTTCCTTGCTGACTTTATGTCCCATAGACAATGTTCGCTACGCATTTGACGTCTGTCTTTACTCGTATCCCGATGCCGTCGAGTCCGGAACCATAAACTCCCCCTGCAATATTGACGGGTCATGCGGCCGTCTCAAGGATGCGCTCAAGTCTTCCCTTTCGAATGCCAACCACGATAATCGGTTCGACTACTGCGAAGCTGATGACGAAGCAATCAAGGGTAGCAGCTACAAGGAGTGCATCACCTGTTTGAAGTCAACCTCGAGCCAGAAATATCTCCTCAACTGTAAGTTGGCTTGGTCATCTCCTTCAACACGCGCTCTCTACGAATATCCACTAACACGCCTCATAGTTCTAATAGCTTTGAGAGCTGGATGCGAGCAGCGCCCTGAACAGGGCGACATCATTGGTCTCAGTGGCACGGTTTTTACATCCTCGACTGTCAACATCACCGATCCTGACACCCACGAGACGCTGCCCGGTGATGGGGGTGCCCCAGTTGGCTCAATGACTACGGGCACCATCGTGGGTATCGCGGTAGGATGCGGTCTGGGCTTTGCCAGTCTTGTCTGGCTCATCCTCATCTACTGCCGCCGATCCCGTCGACACGGCCTCCCAATTGCCTCGCCCCCTCCAACCACTCCCCCAATGAACGACCGCGGTGGATATGGCATCCAAAAGGATTCATTCTTCCACAGCAGCAAGGAACTAGGGAGTTCACATACTGGTGCTCACTCACGCAACATGTCCAACGCAGAGTATTACAATATGCTCGAAGAGCAGATACAGGCTCACCAGAGGGGCGTGCGCTACCATTACGCACCGCACTCGAAGAGCCACGGGCCCGATGGTGCTCTGCCAGTGCATCCCGCTTACCTCCCGCAAGTCGTCAGCAAGCCACAAGAACCTACGATACTTCCGAGCACTCACAAGCCCACTAAACTCAACTCGCATGCCCTTCAGGCCTATCTTGACGCCGGCTATGATGCTGGCGTTGACCCTGAACGGGTCGCAGAAGCTGCAGCTTCCAGCAGAGATACCTCACGGACTGGAAGCCGAAATCCCTCGCCAGCTCGAAACGAGAGTGCTGTGGAGCCGAACAATATCCCGGCACCGATACCTGCATCCGAAGGAGGAAAGCCAAAGTTACCGTTTGCCTTGTCTTCTCTATCAAAACTCATTATCCCAAGAAAACCCACAGTCACTGCCCCGGATATCACCCTGCAGTCCGCAACTCCCGCTCCTGTGCCCACAGATGACAGGCGTGAGATGAGAATATCCATGCCGTTGGCGGTGCTGGATGCTAGATTCCACGATCGACCGCTCGGGGGAGGTCCAGTTCTAGCGAGCGAGCCGCCACCTGGATTTGAAGGAAATTACTCCAGGTGGGACGCAAACCGGTCGCCGTTATTGAGTGGCGAGAGCCGCCTCTACGGATAACGCGTTTTGTTGCATGATGTGACATGCAGAGCGAGACCATTGTAAGGATGGTATTGGTATGTTGGTTGGGTTTTCAGCATGGAGTTTTTGTGGTTTGGAAACTGTAGCTTCTGGGTCATATGCCCCCTCGAGGTATTGTGCACATTTACGCTCAGCAGAGATAGAAGTTCGTAACAACAATAATGCATGCATCTATCTTAACAAACTACACAATCAACCATAGTTTATAGGGATCTTTCAGCCTAGTCGGTGACCTCTGCCACGGGACTGCCAAGAGCTGGGGAGTGGTCCCGCTTGTGCGCCAGTGCTGCTGGCCGTGGAGGAGCTTTCCGGTCGAATACCGGTACCGTGTCCTCGTTTGATGACCCGGGGGGTACGGACAAGAGCCTCAAGCCAGCCAGGTGTTCGGAGAAGGTTAGGGCCGCCACCAAACTCGGGCCAAATTCTGCCGAGGAAGTCAAATAGATGGGCGGCAACCAAACCCTCAAGTTGAACGATCGCGTGGACGAAACCTCCAGGCATAAGAAGGCTGAAAATGATCATGCAGATCGGCAGCGTTTGAGCCGGCACCTGAATGATAAAGAAAGTTGTCTTCATGCCTCTTTGATCCTGAGTCACGGTGTAGATCATGGCAAGAATGAGGCCGGGGAGGTACTTGAAGCTCGAGAAGCCAGTCATGTAGTCGATCATCTAGCGACATCGTTAACCTCGGAACGGCACATGAAATATACGGGATAAGAATATATTATTGCTATGGTAGAGAAATGTAGGGAGCTATAAAAACCACTCGAGTGAATTGAGGATCACACGAGCCATCCATTAAGACATCCCACCATGCCTACACCGCAGACCAAACCCTGTTTTGCGAATGATGGGCGGTCCGAAGTGCAGGGGTGATCTTCCTCATTTTCAGGAACCGTGATAGCTGTAGAAGCAAAGCACTATCCGGGCAGATATGATGAGGGTGTATTGGAGAGAAATGCAACAACGGGGTAACAGAGCACAGTGCAGATGGACAAATGCTTACCAGAATCGTGGCGCAGACAAATAGTATGTACCAAACGACATCAACTCTGCGTGGGAACCGCGGATGCCCAACCTCCAATTGGGTGGTATACTTGTAGAGGAAGTACGAGTCAAGAAGCATATTGATGGCGTTGTCGGCGATGAAGAAGGATGTTACGGGCCGCCATATCTGCGGAGGAAACAGCCAGAGATAGAATGGATGGTGGATCAAGAGACCACCGGGCAGGATGCCAGTTATACAACCGAGAGACAGCACCACAGTAGCTGTTGTCAGGGTCCTGAGAGCAACGTTAGTATAACTGAAGACAGCGTATGCAGGAGTGAAGAGAAGCTTACCGAGCTACGGGAGGGGTATCCCAATAGGCAGCCAATGCACTCTCAGCCATGTTGGGCAACTTTGCTCAATTGTGACGAGGCAGCAGTAAGAAAACAGCAGGGTCAGAAGCACGTAGGAGAAGAAACTCCAGCTGGTGTTTATGAAGAGGAAGAAGCACGGGACGGGTTGGCACAAAGCAGCGACGTAGTCATCATTATTGCTTGCGTGTCAACTTCTGTTTCCGGTAAACAGTGAGAGATGACAAAGGAAGAAATTAGAACCGACCTTGGAAAAATTCTAATAAATGAACAATGCGCTATAGCGGGGCTGCAAGGGCCGACATTGTGCCGCATGTTTCGGCACCGACGGGATGTCCTGCAACGTTGAGGCTGGGTTCGCGAGGCTGGTGAGCCATGCGCCACAGCCAGAGAGTGTCATGGATATGGATGGGACCGCTCGGGGTCTGGGTCCAGCCATATCTCGGCCGAATTGAAATATGCTCGTGTGAGCAAGTTCGCGTCCATATGGTCTGACCCCAAGCCTAGCTCCTCGCAATTCTTTGTTTTTCACACTGATTGACTGGTCTGAACCCGATCTGTGGATCACAAGACAAAATAAGAGTTACACAGAAGCTCGAAACGTCGTGGTCCAGCTTAATTCGGCCAAGATGCGCGCCCACGATGCCATGAAGAGCGACGAGGCCAACGATGCCGCTTGGGAGGCAGCCAAAGGAGCTGTCATGGGTGCAGCCAAGTGGGGAGCTGGCGCTGCGGTGCTTGGTGCCGCGGGCTACGTGTGGTCGCCCTTGTATCGTTCTATGACGGTCCAGTTCAAAGTGTAGGCCCAGTTCTCATATGTTTCTCGTCACCTTCACCTCCCTTTTCAGTGCTAACTAGTTCAAGTTACTTGCAAATGTGCGGCATGGTGGTGGGAAGCATGATTGAGGCAGATTCGCGCTTGAGAGTATACGAACATCAAGTGAGGATGCAGAGGAGGCTGATGAAAGAAAAGGCCAAATGGGAGCGGTACGAGGAAGAATACATCAAAGGAGGCGAGAAATGAACACCAATATTGTAACAAGAAACCAAAAGTTCACACTGCAAGGTTTGACTGGAACATGCTCAGGTTATACCGCTGTACATATATCACGGAACAAGAATGACGGTTGAGTCGTCCGTGTAAATCACGTCCTTTTTACGTTCTCCCTCCTCATTTGCTCCCGCAGATTCCCTTCAACTCCAACGCCAATGATGCAACCGCTCTAATGAACATTCCAATGCAACACTCTCCCTTCGTCTCTCAAGAGATTACACCCGGAAGCGCTTAGGATCCATGTTGATCTTGCATAACCGAACAACACACCCGCTGAGTTGAAGCAGCGTCTGCACACCCTCTAGGACTTTCATATGCGTAAAGCCAATCTCCTTGATGAACTCTAGCTTTGAATGCTCGCTGAGTGTGGGTATCGTTTTGGTCACCTTGAACATGGTGCTGATGATGTCGTGGCTCGAGTATCCCAGGTCCCAGAGCTCTCGAAGGGTGTCCAGGGCGGAGTCCACATTTCCTTCGTAGCAGGCCTTCAGCATGGCCTGCACCTTGATAGGGTGAGGCGAGTCGACGACTTTGAAGACGTTGTCTCCGGAGACGAAGCCGAAACCAGCAAAGGTGGATTGAAGATTGTTGATGGCTTGTCGCATATCACCTTCGGCGCTGAAAACCAAAGCTGCCAAGCCGTCGTCACTGTATTCGACCTTCTCTGCCTCAATGATCTGCATCAGACGTTTCACGACCTGAGCATCAGTCAATTTGGCGTATCGCAGGATAGCACATCGTGATTGTAAAGGCTCGATAATCTTATTGGACTGGTTGCAGGCGAATGCAAACCGTGTCGTGTTGGAATAAATCTCCATCGTTCGTCGAAGTGCTTGCTGAGCGCCTGAGGTCATGCTGTCGGCTTCGTCGAGGATGACTAGTTTATGGCGGCCCGACGGTAGGGTGACCTTTTTCTGAGCAAAGCCCTTGATTCGGTTTCGGACAACATCGATACCTACATGCTGCGTCAGATTACGGAATCTTCATACGGAGCATCTGGGGTTGTACCTCGCTCGTCACTGGCATTGAGCTCCAAAACTGCCTCTTTGTACGATTCACCCAAGAGTTGTCGAGCCAGACACAGCACACTCGTCGTTTTTCCGATTCCTGGCATACCCGAGATGATTACATGAGGCATGTTTCCCTCTTTCGCGATGATCTTTAATCGCTCGATAGTCTCTGTGTTGCCAACAACATCGTCTAGGAAGACTGGGCGGTACTTTTCCACCCTTCAAGACATCAGTGAGCGATCCCCACCATCGCAGAGCAATTGGAGACTTACCAGGGGAGTTCGTAAGTGGTACTTCCATTAGTAGAAGCTGTAAGAGCTGCCTTGGAGGCAGAATTGGACGATTCGCCGCGTTCTTCGGGCTTTTTGGTGGCCATCTTGATGTCGTAAATGGTTGATGCAGCTTGAAGCTTGGATGTCAATCACTTTACGCGACTGGAGAGAAAAGAGACGCGTCTTAGAACAGAGTGAGCGGCGGGTGGTGGGTGGTCTGTGCGCTCCCATTTTTGGGGAGCCCATCGAGCCCCACTCCTGCCACCGCCTTTCCTTGTCGCCATGGCAAAATCCTGAACCGCCTGTGATAACTTTTTGAGCTTGTCAAACCGCATTCAACGACCAGAGATACCCCTACCCACGACTCTTTACGGGCGATTAACGACAGAACTCTTACTGCAAGGCTATCCGAATCCTCCAGCGCTTTATATTTTCTCGAACACAAATATCTGCCAGCTATGGGTGTTGCGAAAAAGACTCGCAAGTTCGCAGAGGTGGGTTTTCTTATCGATAAGCGGCGCAAAAGTCGTCAAAATTTCTAGAGACGCTGACCATGAAGCGCAACAGGTGAAGCGAGTGATCGGTCGCCGCGATGCACGATTGAAGGAAAACAAGGCCAAGGCCGACATCGCCGCCGCAAATGAGAAGGCCAAGAAGACGATCAACGGCGAGCTCGTCCGCGAGGCGCCTCAGATGCCCAGCAACATGTACTTCCAGCACAACACTGCCCTCGTCCCGCCCTACAACGTCCTCGTCGACACCAATTTCATCAGTCACTCGGTCCAGCGCAAGCTCGCGATGCTCGAATCCATGATGGACTGCCTCTACGCCAAGTGTAATCCCATCATCACCTCGTGCGTCATGGCCGAGTTGGAGAAGCTGGGCCCTAAGTATCGGTTGGCGCTGAGAGTTGCGAGGGACGAGCGGTGGACGCGGCTGGAGTGCGACCACAAGGGCGTGTATGCAGACGACTGCCTGGTGGACCGAGTGCAGAAGGACAGGATATACATTGTGGGCACAAACGATAAGGCGCTGAAGCAGCGGTTACGAAAGATCCCTGGTGTGCCCATCATGAGTGTGGCGCGGGCCAAGTATGTGATAGAGAGGCTTCCAAATGCGCCGGATTCATAGGTGTTTTATGCGGGAGGGTATAACTGCATTTACGATTCACGATGTTTCGCATGGGAAACTGTTCACCCAAGAGATAATTTGACTATATTCCTGAACATCCCCATTCAATGTTCGCTGGCATTGGGGGGCTTCACAGCCATGAGAACGTTATTGTCCGCGCTAGGTTTAGGGTAGGATTGACCAATTCAGCCACATCATATCAACCT
This sequence comes from Fusarium devonianum, assembly GCA_017140155.1. Lineage (NCBI taxonomy): Eukaryota > Fungi > Ascomycota > Sordariomycetes > Hypocreales > Nectriaceae > Fusarium > Fusarium devonianum. The sequence continues at coordinate 5,707 of JADBHU010000425.1, read as the reverse complement.
AACCTGTATCTCACATCAACTCCGTTGATAGTCCGGATCATCGTCAACTCCTGTGCTTTTTCAGAGCACCGTTCCATTCTGCAGATAAGTTTTCGTGTTTGGATCCCACTATCCGTAGCAGAATCTTGTCGTCGATCACTATGGTACATGAACCCAGCCCCGATGATAACCACCACTCCTCCACTTCCGAGGGCCGCCAAAAACGCACTCGCGTCCTTCTCTCCTGTGCGCCCTGTCGCTTCTCCAAGCTGAAATGTGATCGCGAGCAGCCTTGCGGGCAATGCTCCAAGAAAGGCCGCGCTGCGGATTGTGCTTATGCGCCCCGGCCAGAGAAGAAGCGGCCGGCGAAGGGCATGTCTGCGCGGTTGAAGCGCCTCGAAGGTATGGTTCGGGAGATGATGGACGCCGAGGGCGGCGGATCTCCAGCAGCAGAGAGCAGCGCAGATAATGCGACCAAAAACGCTGCGACGGCTGGACCGGAGGTGCAGGGGCATGTAGTGAAAGGACATAATGCCACAACGTACGTGGGAGCTACTCATTGCATGGCCATGTTGGAAGACGTGAGTTTCTCGCATGTGACATGCAGGATCTTGTTCTAACAATGCCACGGCTAGATCGAGGATCTGAAGTCATACTTTGATCAGCCAGAGGCTTCAGAGGAGGAGCAGGTTCTGTCTGATCAAATTGACCCGACAGAGCTGGTCCTATTCCTAAGAACTGGCCCGACAGATCGCGAAGATCTGTTGAGTCGTCTACCGGAACGAAACGTCGCAGACCGGCTTCTCACACGTTATTTTGCCTCGATGAGTCCTTCTCAACGTAGATGATCCAAGGAAACCACCTCTCGAACCAGAAGCTCACAAAGCAACAGATATCATTCACCGTCCAACATTTACACGAGCAGTAAGTCTTCAATGAGCGAGTGAACAAAGGACAAGCGTAAGCTGACGACATCATGTAGTACGCAAAATTCTGGCAAGACCCCAATGAGGCGTCATTGCACTGGATAGCCCAGCTCTTCATGATGCTCGGCCTTGGCGTTTTCTTTAACACGTTCATCAACCCAAGTGAAGTCGAAGGCGACTCACCTCTCTCAACTCAAGACAGGATCCGACTTTACAAGTCTTGCGCCGGATGGGCACTCGTCTGGGGAAAATACACGCAGCCTACTGTGGCAACCCTCCCGGCCTTTTTGCTATACGTTGAATCAGACTTCGTCCTCAACCGCGCGGCCCAGATGAACTGCTATGTGCTCTCCGGCGTGTGCATTCGTCTCATGCTCAAGATGGGTCTTCACCGAGACCCAAGTAAGTTGGCCAACATCTCCCCTTTCGAGGGCGAGATGCGTCGGCGCATGTGGAACATGGCTATTCAGATTGAGCTTCTAGTGTCGTTCCACATGGGTCTTCCAAGCATGCTGCAGGGCATGGAAACCGACACAACGGTTCCACGCAACTTGCATGACGACGATTTCGACGAGGACTCGGCCGAATTGCCCCTGAGCAGGCCGCCTACTGACTACACCCCCATGACCTACCCGATACACAAGACGCAGATCCTCCGCGTTTTCGGGCAGATCGCCCGCCAAGCCCATGCCCTATCGCCGCCAAGCTATGCCGAAGTTCTGAAGCTGGATGACCTACTGCAGGCGACCTGGCGTTGCGTCCCGTCCTTCATGATGGTGCGCCCACTTGAAGAGTGCGTTGGCGATCCACCTACTCTTCTCATGCAGCGCTTTGGCTTGGCAGCGCTGTACAACAAATGTCGTTGCGTACTGCACCGACGATACCTGGCCGAAGCGATACCAAGACGCGAGCATGACTATTCGCGTACGCAGTGCCTCGAGGGCGCAATATCACTGCTCAACTACCAGAGCGTAATATGGGAGGCATGCAAGCCTGGTCACGCCCTCAGCCAGAACGGATGGTTCGTTTCGTCCCTCGCAGTGCACGATTTCCTGCTGGCCGCCATGGTGCTGTACCTCGTCATCAAGAATGAGAACTATTCTGAGGTTGGCAACGATTACGACTGGATGGCACAAACGACGCCGACGCCAACCAAAGCTGAGCTTACGAGCATGATCAAGCGATCTCACCTCATATGGTCCGACGTTGCGCAAGACGTGGCTGAAGTCAGGAAAACGGCCGACACGCTGGCCACCATGTTGGTTAAACTGGGAAGCCCTGTTGATGGAACAGCGACCGTGATCGGACAAATGCTGCCGACAATGAGTCTCGAAGCTGAGTCTTCCTCGCTCGGAGCACCATCGGCGAATCCCAGCACGCTGGGTTCATCCGGGGATGATACCAGTTTGATGTCATCGCTTGGTCTTGGTAGGACAGTCACCAAAGATATGAGCAAGCATGGACGAGCTGACGGCAAATTAGACGCTTCGAGAGGATCCACATCAGGACATACTCCCATGTCTCTTGGTTTGACGGGCGATGCAGGAACTAGTATGAACTTTTCCGGCATGGCATCAGAAGACCTCGATTTTGAGTCGTCCTGGATGGAAACAGCGGCTAACAACATGGACTGGGTATGTTGGGCAACACTTTCAGGCCCGTTGTAGAGTTTGAATTGACACAAGACTTACGTTCGCAATAGCGCTACTTGGATATATCGCTTGCCCACAGCCACGATGCCGGGCGGAACGAGGATACGGGCCAGACATGGCTGGAAAGACCGATTCCCTTGGAACAAATGGACATGATGGGGTCAGATGTGGATTTTGGGTCATCCCTCTGGGATCCTGCAGACCGTACATAGCAACAGGCGCCATGGTGGTTCTCTTTCTGGAATGGCGCATTCTTTGATAACAACATTGAGCGTCAAGTCTCCGTTCTCGGAACGTCGTCTGGGCCCGGCCAAGCTCTCGGATCCGGTGACATAACGAGAGGGTGGTGTGGCCCTCGGACCAGTATCTCGATAGATTGCCAAACTAAATAAGTCGTTATCTGGGGGTGTTCAGATTCTGGGGAAATGAGCTGGCGCAATGTGCAAACCCCCCGCAAAGCCATCGTGAGGGTGCTGATCCGGGTCGAGACAACTTGCGGAGGTCAACTAATACTGCACGCACCCGCAGTCAACTTGAACAGTCCTGGTTAGTACTGTAGCCATGGCCCCTACTGGGGAGTCTTGTCCATTTGCGGCAGTTGTTGCACACTGCGATAAGCCATCCTGATACGAGTGTTGGATCTCAAAAGAACGTTCTTCGCGGTTAGCATCGGGTAAGCGAAGCGACCAGTGAACAGCAGCCTCCCTGCGCCGATCCTTGCCTAACAATGTGTGTGCAGGTCTTGCCCTACAGTACGATGAGCGATAACGACATCGACTGTATGGCATGATGGGAGTACATAGCTGTCTGCCTCATCATCTAATACCAGGGGTTGACAACGTAGCTCGGTACAGCGGAGTCTGCTGTCCAAGCATTGATTGCATGCTCCGCGGAGATGCTTGGGCCGACAGACCACAACGGCAAGGCGCCCGCTAATCCTGGCTGCATAAGGAGTAGGTACCCTGGACTTGTGCGAGGAAGGGTTGCGAATTACTGTACTCCGTACTGGAGGACGAATGCCCAGCAGGTCGACGCCGTGTGGTTCTTGTTTAGAGTTTTATGCTCAACACAGACAGAAATAAAGTTGGACCACAGAGTATCGTAATCTTGGTTGAGCCAGGCGCAGATAATGAAACAATACCCTACTTGTTAAGTCTTCGTTGGCTGAACAAAGGTTGTTTGATTTCACGTCAAATAGCGCCAAACAAGTTCTGTTATTCCAGAATGACAGGCATTGTTCTAATAGTAGGCCCGTCAAATATCCCGACAAGAGGGAGGCGCTGGGGCGAGAAGGCTACCATGACAAATTGCAAAGGGCACCCACCGGTGGTAGAAGGTAGCCACTTACTTACTTGGCGATGTCTATCTCTGTCGAATGCCAGTGCACAAGCTCCGAAGCAATGATGAGAACAGCTATTCCATAATTTCGCCAGCCTACCATGGAGCCGTGCGTCGCCAGCAACAAGCGACAGCGGCAGCTGAGCCCGCCGGCGAAGGAACCTTGTCGGCGGCAGCGCACTACCGCGTAGTATATTTCCATCAAGGGGAAACATCGATTGCTTTTCAAGTCTGGTGACCGGTGTCTCCATAGGCATCCCACGACGCCGCTATCAGTTGGACGAACAAATGGGTTGTGTAGGTAAGTCGATGAGAAATTGAATCGCGGTAGGAAAATATGACTGGGGGAGTCGTGCGGTGTCGCCTCGAAACTTTTACCTAATCTCAACGCTACTTTCGGCTCTTTTGGACGGCCTCCACCTCTACGCCGGCAAATGGCCCCCGTAGGTGCCCTCGCGGACTAGAGGCCTTGACGACCACCAGCCCAGGAATAAACCCACGGGGAGTGCATGGCATGACCAAGGCATGTTCGTCAGGACTCCGGAGAGAGAGGAGAGAGAGAGACATGTAGTATTGTAACGAGAAAAGACAATAGGGAGATTACAATGTCGCTATGAGCAGCGTCTGATCTATACAAACTATCATGGCTATGAATGCCGGCCATGCATGGACAAAACGTCGAGAAGCTAGCCTGATGGGAAAGTCGATTTGCCCGTTAAAATTTAGACAAGTTACTGGTATCATTGACACTGCTCGTTGACATTGTAGTTCGCCAAAGCCGTAGTTATTCCTCGAGGCTCGAACACTCGATTAGCTAGCTGCCCCGTTAGTACGTAAGGAGGAAAAAGAGCCGACCAAGACACGACAATCAGAGCCGGCGACATGTGAATTCTGGAATAGGTTAGATCATTCTAGGTACCCGGGACTAATATAGATTGCATCGCACTTGGGCCCCTTGTCGGCGGTTGGAGAAGAATGCATCGCTGCTTTGCCTCGCCAAGCCAATTGCTGTATCAAGCAATTTTTGGCTGCGAGTTAACTACTAGTAGGCAAGGCACCGCGATAGGTAAGTACGTGAGACACAGCAACAGTTGCTACCTACAGCGCATCGGGGGTCAATTTTGGCACGAATGGGCATATGCTCTACCGCTAAGTGAGGGGGTTGGTTTAGTAAACAACGGGACAGACAAAACCACCACTGACGGGAAGGCCGTGGAAATGGGTGATGACACTTGAACAGGGGGCAAAAAAGGAGAAAAACAGAAGTGTCAGAGAAAGGCGGAAAGGAGTAAAAGAAATCAAGTAAAAGCTATGTAATGAGAACGTGCCGGGCGTCTACTGGCGAATGAGGGCTCTGGGAATCGCCCGGAGCATTTCCATTGCCTTGTCTCTCCATGTCACGACGTGCGTGGCATTTTGGGCACTTTCACGTTTGGAGCCAGAAAACCCTTCGTTTTGGTGTGCATGATGACGACAGCCTCGGTGAGCGGAGCGGAGCGGCCAGCTGTGGTTACTCGACGGTCAATCGACGAGCGAATGAGCTCTCGGGCTGGATTTGGAGATGGAGAATTTGCAGCCGTTGCATCGTTTTACCCCGAAACGGTCACCCACACAAGCTTCTTGTAAGAAGACAGCGGACGCCGACTTACAAGTTACAGCAAAGGGCAAGAAGACAGTTGAGACACCACTAGGCGATAAGCCCAGGAGGTTGGATCGGCGATTCACAGGCAAGAATGAGCCACTGCAGGCGCTTGATTGGCCAGCCCCGGACTTTTGTTTCTGGGCTGGCTCCATTTCGGTGCGGGTATTTTC